>VDFB02193867.1:621474930-621663735 GCA_007258455.2 Sequoia sempervirens | reverse complement strand
CAACAAGATGTACCACTAGCGCACTATCAGGGTAAACTTCAAAACAATTCATCCCAACAACAAGGTGTACCACCAACGTACTATCGGGGTAACCTTCAAAACAATTCATCCCAACAACAAGTTGTACCACCAATGCAATATCAGGGTAACCTTCCAAACAATTCATCCCAACAACAAGGTGTACCACCAACACACTATCAGGGTAACCTTCAATATATTTCATCCCAACAACAAGGTGTACCACCAATTCACTACCAAGGTAACCTTAAAAAAAATTTATCCCAACAACAAGGTGTACCACCAATGCACTACCAAGGTACCCTTCAGTAGAACCAACCACAACAAGGTGTACCGCCAACACACTATCAATGTACCCCTCTTCAAAAAAATCAACAAGGACTTAATCCTCCTTTCATACAAGGAATTAATCCTCCTTCCATACAACAAGGACTTAACCCTCCTTACATTCAACAAGGACTTAATCCTCCTTTCACACAACAAGGACCTAACCATCCTTACATTCAACAAGGACTTAATCCTCCTTTAATACAACAAGGACTTAACCCTCCTTCCACCCAACATGGTTACCAAGGTCCTATACCTCCACAATACCCAGCCTATGACCAAATGAACATTGTGGGGCAAAAAAGTTACTACACACAAGGCCCACAAACAAATGTACTAAACATAGAGGTAGGCATGCAACTACAAGCCCTAAATAAAAAGATATTGGACATCCAGATTGGAAAACCCAAGAAGACCTACACTCTATAGGATATATGTCCATTCCCTTTTGATTGCTCTATTATTATGCTACCCTTTCCTCAAAAAATTGAAATACCAAAATTTGATGAGTACAAGGGAAAGGGTGATCTAGTAGAACATGTGTGATACTTCTCGATAGCTTGCATGGAAGTGCAAAACAATGATTCTTACCTAATGAGACTTTTTCCACGTAGTCTTACTAAATGGTTCTCCCATCTACCACCAGGTATTAGGAGTTTCAATGAATTGACTAACAAGTTTGTGAACCATTTCTCATTCAACATAGAACAAGATGTCACCATCACTAACCTCTACAAGATCAAACAAATCCAAGGAGAATCCTTTACATCCTACCTACAAAGATGGAGACATAAAGCTAGTAGGTGCAAGTGGCCTATTCTCGATAAAGAACTAGTAGATATATTTGTTTCCAATGTCCAAATAGAAATCAATTACCAAATCACCATGTTGTGCCCCAATAACTTCAAAGAGACTATTGAAAAGGGACTAAACATTGAAAGAGATCTTATAGCGAGGGGAGTTATTAAACTAAACAACTTATAAGACAATCCTTCTAGTTTGAATGACAAACCCAAGATTTGGGCCAAGAAAAAAAATGTTACCAATGATGGAGTAGTTGATGCTAGAGTTGTATGGAATGTGCAAAATCCCAATGTATTGCAAAAAAAACCCCAAGTTGCACAAACGAGCTACACCCCAAATAATGTACAAAATAATCAACTCACCTATCCCCAAAATAATCAATTGGATAACCAACGAGAAAATCAAGGAGGAAAAAAAAGACAATATGACCAACCAAGGGGGAAATTTACTTAATTAGGAGAAACACTTGAGACAATCATGCTCAAATTAGTTCAACAAAACCTCATTAAAGTCAACGAGCATCCAAACTATGAAGAGCCAAGTTTTAAAGAACCATGGTACAATGAAAAAGACTTATGTGAGTTCCAAAAGATTAAGGGGCATATGATGAATAATTGTATGAGAATTAAACATATAATACAAGACTTAATCGATAAAGGAGAAGTGGATTTAGAACACCACCCTAGAAACAAAGACCTCCAAATCTACACGAATCTAATTCCTAACCATGGTAAGAAAAATGACAAAGGGAAAGAAAAAGACTATCACAATGCTAACTACACCTATGGTGACACCGTCCTAGGTACTCTCTCCCAAGTAGATGTCACTAGGGTCAATGTGTTAACTATACAAGGCAGGGACCTCGAATGTAACATAACTAATCGTTGAGGAAAAGTCACAATACAAGGAGCCCCACCTAAACCCACAAAGTCATCCAATGACTATAGTATAGTGGAACAACTAAAGAAGACTCCCACTTTGATCTCCATCATAGAGCTATTGAAATCATCACCCACACATAAGGAAATACTAGAGAAAGATTTGGAAGCATCAGTCCTTAATAACCTCAATCCTAATCTGTTTCAAGCCATGGTTGGAAAAATCATGGCCAATCATCATTTAGTCTTTTTTGAGAAATACCTTCTGCAAAAGTCATTCCACAACCAAGCCCTCTATATAGAGGTTGGTGTGTCTACAAACATATGGTCAAAATAATATTGATAGATAATTGTGCAAGTTTAAAATTTGTACCTTGAAATTTGTTAAACAACTAGGGTATTTTGATGATGTAATTGACAAGGGTAAAAGCATCACTATAAGGGCTTATGATGACCTAAAAATAAATTTAGAATGGATAATCAGGCTACTTGTACAGATAGGACCAAAAAAAATAGAAACATGTCAAGTATTGGACCTTGAGCTACCATATAACCTTCTTCTAGGATGCTCATGGATTCATGCACTACAAGTTGTTCCTTTGACATTCCACCAGTGTCTAAAATTTCCCCACGAAGGAAAGGAGGTTACATTATACATTGATCCTGAACCATTCCAGTACTATGCGAAATTGGAGGATAAATACAACAAAATCGAGTGTATACCTAGTAATGATATATCATTTCACTCCTTCTCATATGGAAACCCATCAACGCTACCATCAACCTCAGTTAAAAACCAATCAAGTGAGAAACCAAAATTTAATTCTAAGATTCAATTACTTGACAAAGGTAACAGGAACTATCATTTTAATCAAGCCTTTTGCATTGGAATGCTATCCCCAACACCAAAGGTTTATGGAGGGCCTAAGGAGATAAAAAATGAACAAGCAGTAAAGATGGTAGTCAAACCCATGATCTTTACCAAGTGGGGAGATATAAAGGATGAGGAAATATTCAAAGAGGACCTCTCATCAATGATCTACAAAGAAGACCAAAAAGAACCAGAACAACTACAACCCCTTCTCATTGATCCTAGTAGTAAAGGGTATCAGCTGGCTAAATAAATGGGATACACTAGAAAAGGTGGCCTTAGGCAACATAAACAAGGCAGATGGGAACCTATTATAGTGGAACAAAAATAGAAGAACATGGGAATAGGCTATGGTTCAATAGACATGGTTACTCCAAACACTGGACATACCTCTTTTAAGAAAGGAGCTCCTTCTACTAACATGTTAAGACATCAGATATCTACCATCTTATACACAACAATTTACCCATTAAGGAATTATTTGAAAGCTTTAGCATAAGTATATTCCCTACCTGACCTAGCAAACCTACATTCAAAAACTATACTTATGAAACATACTCTAACAAGTATGAATGGGATTCTCCTTCCTTTGTCACCTCTAGTGACGATGGCCTACATACCCAATGGGAGAATGATGTCAGAGCCATATTGACCATTGTGACAACTTTTGTAAGATTTATAGATAACGATGACAACCTAACCCTTTGATACCCATAGTTAATATATTGGGACTAACAACACCATACACCTATTTTGGATCAATTTCAAAATGATGAAGCTATTGCAGATTTTATGGGGCTTCAAATTGATATACCATTAGGAGATCATAAAGTAGGGTTTGTCATGGAACTCGAACAACAAGCATATTTTAGAGGGGATATTGTGTCCTCTAATCACAAAATTGAAAAAGACAATGTAAAAATCAACATGATATCCCTTAGGGAAAACCACGATGTGGCTCTATTGGATCCTGAAAAGAGAAAAATAACAGAAAAATCTAAGGGTGAAAACCTCTCCAAGGTGCCCAAAGATGGAGGATTCAATCTCCCTATTTTTGAATATCAAGAGAAGTCGACACTCCTAGTTGAAGAAGCTAAACCCATCAATGTTGGCACAACAGAAGCACCCAAAATCACATACTATGCAACGTCACTTGATCTTGAAGAAAAGGTGAACTTCTTAGTTTTAATTCATGAAAGAAAGATAAAATTCACATAGACATATGTAGACATGCCAAGGCTAGATCTGGCATTGGTCATACACCACCTAGCCATATTTCTTGGAGCTAAACCCATCAAGAAGAAGCTACAAAAGATGCATCCCCAGATAGCACTTTTGGTAAAAGTAAAATTGAAGAAATTGCTAAATTTAGGCTTCATTATGCAGGGCTAGATCTCACATTGGTCATACACCACCTAGCCATATTTCTTGGAGCTAAACCCATCAAGAAGAAGCTACGAAAGATGCATCCCCAGATAACACTTTTGGTAAAAGTAAAATTGAAGAAATTGCTAAATGTAGGCTTCATTAGACCAATCGATTATCTTGAATGGATATCAAATCTAGTACCAATATAAAAATCCCATTGGAGGCATAAGAATCTTCATGGACTTCTGAGATCTAAACAAGGCTTGCCCAAAAGATGAATTCCCTCTATCAAGCACTGATATGATTGTAGATCTAACCGTAGAAAATGAAATGTTGTCACTAATGGATGGCTTCTCTAGACATAGTCAAATAAAGATACCTCTTGATGATCAACATAAAACAACATTCACTTGTGCATGGGGGACCTTCTGCTGGAACATCACACCATTTAGTCTAAAGAATACATGGGCAACCTATGAGTGAGTAATGACTACAATATTTCATGATATGTTGCATATAACTATAGAAGATTATGTGGATGACATACTAGCGAAGTTCATCAAAAGAGAAGATAGTTTGATCAACCTTGTAAATGTGTTTGACAGGCTCAAATCGTATAATTTGAGGCTCAATCCAAAAAAGTGTGTATTCAGAGTAACATCTAGAAAACTACTAGGATACATAGTATCAAGAAGAGGCATCGAAGTAGATCCTGCAAAAGTAAAAGCTATACAAGAAATTCCCCCTCCAAATACATTAAAGCAACTAAGAATTCTATAGGGGAAACTACAGTCAATCAAGCGATTCATTGCACAATTGGCAGAGAAGTGTCACCCCTTTAACAATATCCTACACAAATACATCACATTCAAGTGGGATGGTAGATGTGATCAAATGTTCCAGAAAGTCAAGGAGTATCTACTTACTCCTCCACTATTAATGCCACCTATTCCAAATAAAGTAATGATACTCTATGTGTCTACAACACAAGCAACATTAAGAGCTCTCTTAGCACAGTTATATGATAATAACAAGAGTGGTCTACTACATCAACTGAACACTAGAAGGATACAAATTGAACTATTCACCCATAGAAAGAGTGTGTCTCTCTATCATCTTTGCGGCATAGAAATTGAGACACTACATCTTGAACAAACAAGTAAAGTTTATCTCAAAAGTAGATCCACTAAAGTACCTATTAGCAAAAGCAACTCTAATAGGAAAAATTTCTAAATGGTTGATGATACTGAGTGAGTTTGACATAGATTACGTAGATAGGAAAGCCATCAAAGGATAGATCATAGTAGATCAACTAGAAAAAGAACCAATGGAAGATCATCGGCCTCTCATAATAGAATTCCCAGATGAAAGCATACTGCTAACAAAACAAACAAGCTATTGGACCTTGTAATTTGATGGGTCCCATACTCAACACAACTCAGGAGCAGGTATCTTATTTCTCACACCATAGGGAGATAGTATACCTAAGGCTTACATAATTGCTTTCCCTTGCACAAATAACATCTTGAAGTATGAAGCACTATTCACAGGACTGAAAATGGCCATCGAATGGAGGATAAAAGAACTATAGGTTTATGGAGACTCTCAACTAGTAATCAGGAAAGTAAATGATGAGTATCAAACAAAGGATGACAAGCTAATGCTATATAAGAGAATGGTGGACAATTTTAAGCAATATTTTGTCACCATCACCTTTGAACAAGTTCCTCAAATCAACAACAGAGCAACCGGTGCTATGGAAACTATAGGTTCGCTCCTTGATATCCCACAAAACATTTCTAAGTACGAATTCCTTGTGGAGAAATTTCTTGTATGGGTGTCCAATATCCTGTAATCAAAACTAGTGTGTGTTATTTTTGGTCCTAACTCACCATGGTACCATGACACATTTGACTATATCCAACATGGTATCATACCCCCTCACTTGACAACCACCCAAAAGAAAACCTTTGCTCGTAGGACTTCCCAATTCATAGTCCTAGGAGACACCTTATACTGTCGAAGTTTAGAGGGTACTTTACTTTGATGTCTTGATGTAGAAGAAGTGCAAACAATCCTACAAGAGGTACACAAAGGCGTTTGTGGGTCCCAATCTAGTGGACCTAACTTGGCACAAAAGTTACTAAGAATAGGATGCTATTGGCCCTCTATGGAAGAAGAAGCTATTTCCTACACAACAAAATGTCGCCAATGTCAGTAGCACACTGACCTCATTCATGCACCAATACATGAGCTAAGACCTATCACGAAACCATGACCTTTTTCATAGTGGGGATTAGACTTGGTAGGTAAGATCTCTCCCACGCCTTCCAATGGGCATACACTCATTATTACCATAACTGAATACTTCACGAAGTGGATAGAAGCAATTCCATTGACCTGCATCACTGGTAAACATATATCTAGGTTCATCTTGAATTATCTAATATATCGATATGGAATTCCCCAAACCATCATAACAGACAATAGAACCCCATTTAAAAACCAAGATGTCAAAGATATTTGTTCCAAGTTTTCTATCCAACACAGATTCTCCACTCCCTAATATCCCCAAGGAAATGATCAGGCTGAAGTGTCTAACAAAACCATCTTGAAGATACTAAAAAAGACTATTAATGACACTGGTCATGATTGGCATCTGCAACTAAACCCAAACCTATGGGCTTACCGAAATAGTATTCGTACACCTATAGGTGCCACACCTTTCTCCTTGGTCTACGGATTAGAAGCTATCTTACCTATCAAAGTTGAAATCCCATCACTATGAATAACACTAAAAGGCATGGTCAATAATGAAGAGTATCGAGTGTCTAGATTAAATGAGTTGGAACTCCTAGATGAAAGCTATTTGAGCACATTAAACCATATTTAGGTTTATCAAAATAAGCTCAAACAAAGCTACAATAAAGGATCAAAAACAAAAAATTTCAGATTGGTGACTTGGTACTCAAAGAGAATCAGAAGGTACAACTGAATCAAGATGGCAAAGGTAAGTTTGAATCCAACTGGTTAGGTTTGTTCATCATCATAGCAAGCTATGGCTCTAGAGCTTATCAATTGGCTACTCCTGAAGGGGAACCTTTAGCCGAAATGCTGAACAACAACCATCTTAAAAAAATATATAATTGAAACACGTCAAAATACCCCAAGCAAAAGGGTAAAAAAAAAAAAAAGGGTAAAAAAAAGCAAGAAAAACAAGTTAGAGAAATAAAATGTCCTTTAAAGTGAAAACCACTTTGTGGTGCTTCTAGAACATGTACCATAGTGAAAACCTAGCAAACAAGTGCTATGTTTGAATAAGACTTGCATATCTATCAACACTATCTAGAGCATCCACCCATTTGTCCCATAATAAAATGTGCACACCAATCGTGGCTCGATAACTAATCAAGTGTTAAACCTTGTCACATCATCAACATTCATCTCTACTAGCAAAGGTGATCCTATCTCGAACTGGGGGAAACTTCCCAAAACTAGTAGCAGATTAGATCCTTGTATGTCCAATCATGGTAAAAAATTATCAAAATCAAAAACATCTAGAAAACAAAAAAAGTCAAAAACATCAAAATCCCAAAAACATGTTATGCTTAGAGTCAACACCAGTTGAACTACATGGTCTCTACATGTGTAATGTAGGAAAGGCTTATCAACCCCCGAGGCCTTAGGTTAGTCCCCTTAGGTATCTATCGTGCTTTCTTTCAACTTAGTCAAAAAATTCAAAAGTCAAAAACATGTTCTTATCAAACCAAGCGAACTACGAACCTCTACGTGTACATTAACGTAGAAAAGGCTTATCTTTGATGAGCCCCAAGGCCCTAGGTTAGTATCCTAAAAACAACAAAAATAGCATCATATAAACTTAGAAAAAAAAAGGTCCTACCTCCATCATCACCAACCACAACAAAATTTTCATCCATAATAAACAATCACCATATTCACCCTTTGACAAATGCAAACAACAAACAAACAAACATCAAAATCAAAAATTCCAAAGAGAAGATCAAAATGATTAGACAACTATCAAGTGAAACAATACCAAAGTGTTAACTACCTATCTATTCACAATTCACCAAAAAACATCTTGAGATATGTCTTAATGGATAAAACAATCCTACAATAGACATCATCAACACCAGATAATAGCTTGAAACCTCAAAACATATATGGCAAGTGATATTGCAACATTGTTTATCTTTTTGTAGTCTTATCTTTTTGATTTATCATAATACCACATTCCTAGGATCTCTCGAGGATGTCCATAAGGATTTAGAGAAGGAATGATGGTATTTAGTGTGATTTTTGTTAGTTTTGTTTGTAAGATGTTATTGTGATACTACCAAGGTGAATACTTGCTTTGATTGGTGTACGAAAGTTGTTTTGAGACAATTCATGTAGCAATTTCATGTTAGGTATTTCATACCTCTTTGTGTAATTGGTTCAAATTTTTTTAACACAACTCAACCATATATCCTGACAAGGTTTCCGTATGTTTGGTATGAGCAAGAAAATTCTTTGTATTCCAAGTCAAAGTCCACATAATGGATACAAAGCCACCTTCGTTATTAATACCCTGGTGCATCGTATTTGTTTGCTACATCAAAAAGTTATAAAAGATACAAAGCCTCTATGCAAAGCAAAAGAAACTCATCAAACTAACAAACATCAAATTTCTATCCATCATCCAACATTTCTTCTAATAACATCTATCCTGCATCACAATATCATTAGTACCACATCCATCCTTCATTCACAATTTTGTCAATACATATCATGATGATAATAAAGCAATAAAAACATCATGCATCATATATAATCATACATTTCATATATAGTATATCATCATCCATCATATACATAATAAAACATCATATATCATAAGATACAGATCATCCATTTATCCACATCATATGCATACACCAGAAAAGTACCAAAAAACATGTATAATCATACATCGCATATATAGTATATCATCATCCATAATCATCTCTTAAATCCATAATGAAGCCTCCGTGTGTGAGAGGGCTATGGCATAAATGCAGATTGATCGTGTTGTCTCATTAACTAGTCACCGTGATCAGCTGCACTAGTGGTTGTGCTAGGCTTACTAAACCTTAGACGCCTATGTGCTCTAGAGATAGCAACCTCATACAAAGTTTGATAATATGTAGCCTCTCTCATATTGGTTCCCTCGCTAAAAGGAATTCGCTATGTCTTGAGAGTATCCTCTCAACTATAATGACCTACACCTATGCCTCGGTGACAAGATGTCACCCAATCGGTGTCCCACGCTACCTAAAGCCATCCCTCTCTTGCATCACAATGTCTCTCTCCACAATCAAGGTAACATCATGCACCCTCTAGTCGCCGCACTACCTCCACATCTGTAGCAACTATCAACTAAACTATCTGCACTATCGTTGTTGCATAACCAATTGGTGGAGGAGGACACACCCATTTCATATACAATTCCAGAAGCAGTAGCGCATAAGGAAAGGTAGAGTCTGTTCGAGATCAAGACCCAGAAGCAGATACAACAAATTGAAATACAGTGCCCATTGGAGAGCCATAGCCCATTCCAGGTGCTACTATAGTTGATCGGGACCCAGCAGCAATTGAAGCAGTTCGATAGCCAGTAGCATAGTCCCCAGGCACGGATCAAGATCGAGAGCTTATTATTGCAGAGAAAGCAGAGGTAATATCATTAGTCGATACAGATCCATACCATAGCCCGTAGCATACCTTCATGTCCCAGCTTACTCCCTTCGCATGGTTACAGATACGGATATAGCCCCAGAGCTACCAGTTCTTGGTCCGGTTACGGGACAGTATTACATAAAGGTAACATAAGGTATCCATGCCATAGAGTTTCTCGCAGCATCACCTGCAGTAGTCCCGCCATCAACAGACCCCACGGTTCATGCAGCACCAATTTCAGTTGATGGACCAGCAGAAATTGAAGTTCCAGATACGGATGCATAGGTATAGACAGCAGGGGTATAGGCTATAGATAGAGCAACTCATCAGTAGCTAAAGTCAAAGGCAGGAGCAGAGCAAGTTGAAGCACCCATTTAAGAATCCCCAGCATCAGAGGAAGATCTAGATCGAGACCCAGTAGCCCGGCACTGTTGGTTATGCAGTCGAAGCAGTTGGTCCATACCCATACCTAGCATTAGTATATCTAGATACATACCCATAGCCCGCATACCTTCCAGCTTATCCACCACCAGCAGCCGGTGATTCTGCCCTACTATTCTAAGGGGGATGCAGCAGTTGATGCAGTAGTTGGTTCAGTCGAGTCTGTTGATCCAGCTTATCCATAAGTAGATTCAGTTGATTCTGCAAAAGCCGGTGGGAAGCAGACAATAAAGAAACGTAGGCCTAGGTACCCTAACCAAGATCAGTAGTTCCAGACCCAGCAACAGTTGGCTCAGTAGCGGGAGTAGCAGAGGAAGCAACGGGAAGGGAAAAGGCACCTAGAACAGCAGCTTATCCAGCACGAGATCCAAAAGCTACCGTTTCACCACCACCGGCATTTCACCTAGCATCTCTTCCTGTCCCAGTAGCAGCTTTAGAAGATCTAGTTCCAACGGCACCACCTTGACCAGCATCCCTTACAGTAATTTAAGTGGCACCACCAGCAACAACATATAGACATATATATATATATATATCTATATCTATATATCTATATCATATATATATATATATATATATGTTCTTGGTCCAGTTCCTTATGACCGTGAGCGAGATCCAGGTTCCGATTTATGAGATCCATACCCAGATCTTTCTTCTCCATTTAGAGATCCAGAAGCATAGATAGTAGCACCAACAACAGGAGCAAAGAAAGTAGTAGAGGTGGAAGCAAAGGTGGCATGGGTAGATCCAACAGCAGATCCAGGAGAAGCAGATCCAGTAGCAAAGCTAGCAGCTTTGCAAGCACCAGTATGTATTTTCTATAGAGAAGATCTTCTCGCAGCAGTATCCATTGAAGCTATTAAATAAAGCAGTTAAAGATGCAGTTAAAGCTCCAAGAGCAGTTCCAGGACCCCCTACTATTCTATGGAGAGACCCAGATCCAGATTAGCCTGTAGCTTTTCATGCAGTTTTGGTTCTTGTAGTTGTTCCAGATGTTCCAGATGCTCCGGATGCAGCGATGGCGTGATCTTGTTGCATGTGATTATTTTGTCCATCCTGCTGCTTGTCTTGTCTAACTCTATCCAACTACTCAGTAATGATCCATAGTCATTGTCTCTCCCCTCAGCAGCCAATAATACCCACTCTTCCCATGGCTAGCACACCGCTGACAGGATCTGTAAAGCAGAGAGGAATCTTCCTAGTCCACCACTAATCATAGTCTAGTGTAGTCCTAGGATTTGCATGTCTAACTGGCCACCCCCATCCAAATGAAACAAGTGTTCTAAACTCTTCCACAACGATATCACAATCGACCTACAAACCCCACACCGAAACCTCTTGGGTGGTCCTCTTAAAACAAGACTCATAATCAATAGAAAAATGGATCTATCTCTCACCAAACTGGCAAAGAACATGATCAGGTATATATCTCTCTAACAAAGAATGCACTCAGTTGATCAACAACTGAGTCTATCTACAAAACGACAGCTACTCCTGATCATTGTGCCATGCATCACAGTCTAACCATGACCTCCACATGAAACCAGGCATGTCATCTATCATGTGGCACCAACAATGTAGCTGACCAGGCCAAGTGTAATGCAAAAAATCACCATATATGTACGAATAAGGATCCTCTGGATCACAATCCAAAATTCCATCGGGCCTAGTAATTGAAATATGCTCCCAGGCCCATACATGAAGTAGAGTGACCCCAACGGAAATGTAACTACCTCCTTGGTAGGTGACCTCATGCATGTCTCTATAAAGATGTGTAATGAGACACAAGCCCTATGCATACCTAGTACCATGCTCGAACATCTACTCAATACATATGCCCGAACTAATTGGGAACTGTTTGCCTCGCCAATCAAGAACAATGAGCCCCGAAACAAAAGCACATAGAACAAGTGAAATAGGATCACACTGCCAACGAATGGAGACAGTTCTATCTTGGACCCACGAAACCAAAGATTCCTAACACCAAGGACTCAGCGCATGGCACATGTACCCTATCATATGGAATATGTCACAATCTCTCCATTGATCAGTACACGAAGGATCCTCCATATATCCTCCAAGGTGATGGAGACCTCACCAGTCGGTAAGTGAAAGGATGATGTCTCAAATTCCATCGCTCCAAAAGGGTGGTCATCATCACTTTGTGCCATCTGATAGTCCACATGTAGCAAATGTGTTGTAACCCCACAACATCTAGTACATATTGCTCCAACTCATGAAAACTAGTGATCAAATCAAACAATGCACATGGCCATCACTCCCTTGACATAAGTAGTTTGAGATCCGCCTACAAACATTCAACCCACGATATTAACAATTTGCTATGAAAACACAAAACGAACCTATGACAACGAACAAACTGGCTCAAAATTCCAAAAATAGCAAAATTGGTCATCATTTTAGCAAAAGCAGAAATCGTTTTGGAAAAAGTGATAAAAATAGTCAAAAGCAGTCATTGTTTTGTTGAAAGTAGTGGGGAAACTCAAAAGCGATCCAAACAACAAAAGCAAACAATTATAGCAAGAGCGAACAATTTTCAAAAATGCGGTTATTTTATATAGAGAAAGTCAAAAGTGAAAATTCAAAGCGAATGTGAAAATAAAGGCGAAGATTTAACTCAAAAGTGAATATTTTAATCAAGTGCATGCAAGAAATGAAAAAGCGGTCCATTCACAAAAAGTAAAAGTGGTTGAAATGGTTCAAAAGCATAGAAAACATGAAATTACCGCTTATGCTAGAAATTTTTTCATGTAATTAATTACTCAAAAACTAATAAAAAATGATGAAAAAGTGAATTACTTAAATAATGTAATATTATTCAATTAATAGAGGAAATTAGGGTTTTTGATGTAATTGATGCGAAATGCAGTGATATTAGGTGATAATGATGCCCGAGAAAATCTAAACTATCAACGAGAGTCATATAAGCTTAATTTTTTGTCCTCTACAAATCTGAATTGAAATGAAATAGTGTCATGAGCCCGACCTCAAAAGTGATTTTTTCAGCCAACCTCTTAAGGGGGCAGCCCAACATCCTACCATCATTCCACTGACTGCCAGGGGATATAAAAAATTTCAAATCTTGATCTTAACATTGAATTCTTTCAAACAAAGCAACCAATACTTTGTCTGAAAGAGGGAAAATATGTAGACCTGTAAAAATGACCTAACGCTTATCACACATCCTAAATGACTTTTTCTCATCATTGACATCATTATCACTTAATATCACTGCATTTCACATCAATTATATGAAAAACCCTAATTTCCTCTATTAATTGAATACATTATTTAATTAATTCACTTTTTTATCATTTTCGATTAATTAAATAAATTCCATTTATTTGATAAAGTTCTAATCTAACTTTATTCTTCCTGATTAATTAAATAACATCAATTATTTAATTATGTCACTAATTCACTTTATTCCCCAAAATCAATTAAATTATTAATACTTAATAGTTTAATTAAATCACTTTCCCTTAAACTTGAATTAATTGAATAAATTATTCAAACATCATTCAAAAAGGTCAAAACAAACAAATACAACTTTGTTTGCAAAAGTCAAACATGAATTGCACGTTTAACTCAAAAGGCTTAATTAATTACATTCACTCACTTTCATGATTGAGCAAATTATGATCCCTTGATTGCTCACTTTGATTGGTTGATTGATCCATCTATTCCTAACTGATTCATCTTATCTTCAATCCCACTGAAGGCTCAACATAATTTCTTCAATCCCATTGAAGGATCAATCTATTTCCTCAATTCCATTAAACACTCAAATTGATTTCTTCAATTGTATCGATTACATAATCAAAATCCACTGATTCTTCCCATCTAATTCCTCTCAATAGTTTTGAAGAATTGATCGGGATATTCTACTACGCGATCTCAATCATTCATTTTGAAACAAAAAATATATATAACAACCTCATTTCTTCTCAAAAATTATTGAAGAATTGACATCTTTTGCACAACAAAGTAATTCCAAATTAACCATTGATTTATTGGAAGATTTTACATACATCTTCAATCAACATCACACAACTTTGAAGCTTTTGCAACACACAAATGGAGGCTTCACATTGATACCAAAATTATCCAACATCATTGTGAATACACTTTTACATGGGATGGTAAAGTTTTCTTTGTTCTTGAATTCATTATGTTATAATCTTAGGAATTCGTTAGTTGATTTCAATAGCTTAAAAACTTCATTTCATGAGTAATGGGTATGAATCTAAATCCTTGTTTTGAATTATATTTTGTTTAATTCATTTAACATAGATTATCTATATTCTTATCAATTTACCCCTTACAAAAAACCCTCTCCTTTGTATATTCTCACTGATATCAACGAGAATACCGTAACTGGCATTCTGATTGACCCTACATGTTGGGTTAATGTTATCACAAAAGATATTATGTTGATAAAATTCTTACATTAGGATGGATATGATGAGTCTAAAAGCACTATACATACACATGATGGGATTTCCTTCCCTCCCATTGGTTCTATCACCCTTTCAGTCTTGATTGGGCCTAGGATTGTAAATGCCCTTTTCGATATTATTCTAGATTATGACTTGTTCAAAGTGAAGCTAGGAATTGCTTGGCTAGTTTCCATGAATGTAATCCCTTCGGTAGTCCATAAGTGCTCGAAATTTTCCCTTGAGGGCTTTGTGCACGTCATGCATGACACTAGGTACAAACCCTTGATGTCACGTGGGGCTTATTCCTTAGATCACTTATGCCCTGCCCCTATTGGTCTGCTTCCTCCCAAGACAGACCTATTGTATTGCACTTACGTAAAATACAAGAATGGGGGTGTAGCATAGAGGGTGACCTATCCTCCTTCTCCCTATGCTATATCAGTTAAGGATTCCATGATAGTGTAGCATCAAGCTACCTCTATTGCTCAAAAAAAGGAGAATGAGAAGTCTACTCAGGAGCCTTCTTCTTCTTCCTCTGTAGTTCCACCTGCCTCTACTTCTTGCTCTACTGTGGCACCTTTGATTTATGCCCCCATGCATCTCATGGGGAGTCTGATGGTGCCTACTTGGCAGAAGGCCACACATTAGGTGTTTGACCTTCCTGTCTTTCCCACAGTGCCTCAACCCGTCGTGTATGGCAAGGGAAAGTTTCCCCGTGGAGTCGCTCCTGTGTCTCAGCCTCTGCGGCCTCCTACTATTCTTTCTCGTTGAGGCACTTGAGTCTACTTCTCCATCTATTGTTACCTCAGTTCCTTCATCTCTTCCTCCTATTTCTACCAAGGATTCACTCCCTCCACTAGAAATAGTTGTGATGGATACTCCAATGATAGAATAGGAGCCTCCTAGTCCTCCTCAAGTTGCAGCCTCTAGCTCTTGGAGCCAAAGAAATCACCTTGCGCATGAGCATAAG
The DNA here is from genome assembly GCA_007258455.2 of Sequoia sempervirens. Classification (NCBI taxonomy): domain Eukaryota; kingdom Viridiplantae; phylum Streptophyta; class Pinopsida; order Cupressales; family Cupressaceae; genus Sequoia; species Sequoia sempervirens. Next base: position 621,647,883 of record VDFB02193867.1, on the reverse strand, counting down.
CATTGGAGGAAGACTTTGGCTATTGACCAGGCTACTTTGTAGAAGGAGGAAGGGGAGTCAACAACTCTTGTCTTTGTGTCCTATGTTGTGCCTCCTCTTCTGCCCCTTCTCCTTCAGTTCCCACCGCCTCAATCTTGCTTCCGACTCCCCTTGCAAGTGTGGATGAACCTCACCCTAAAATGGTGCAAGTGTTCATTGCTCCCTTGGTAGAGCCTCCTCTCCCGATGTCCCTTCCAGACATCCCACCTTTTCCTAAGCCCATGGACATGTCAAATACCTCGGTGGTGTCTGTTGTGGTTTTCTCCCCTGCTTCCTCGCCTTTTGCTTCCTTTGTGGGGATCCTGCACCCTTTGATGAAGTGCAAGTTGGAGGATGACCCTACTTCAAAGGGGGTCGGAAGAAGGGATCACCTTCTTTGGAAAGTGGTCCTACTTTGGTTTGCGTCATCTTAGTGAAGGAGGTAGCCCTGACGTCTCCTGAGTTTGTCACTACCCTCAAGTCTTTTGGTGAGCCTGGAAATGGATCTTGAGTGCCTCCTCCATCTCCTACCTAGTTAACACATGACACTCCCATCAAGTGCATGTTCGACTCGGTACATGATGTCCTGACTCTATCAATAATCTTTTCAAGGTCAATGACATTTACCTCATAGGATTTGAGTGAAGAAGACCTCGAGGGGCCCTCTTCCTTAACTCTTATTGCAGGAGAGTCAGAGTGTGCTCCCCTGGCTATCCCGCCCTTGTAGGCTCATTCGCCCTCCCCTTATAATGATCTAGAATGGGAGAACAATGACCTCTTGGTTGATGAGGACTAGGGGGCACCTCTTCTTTATCTGTAGATTAGATTTGTGTGTGTGTTATGCTCCCCTATGCTTGTTCTTATGTGTTCCTAAAGGACCCTTGTCACCCTTGTAGTTGCTTGGATATAGGAGTGTTTTATATCGTAAAATTCTTCTATTTCTTACATCCTTCTTCTTTTGTTGGCTTGATTTTTGACAATTAGGGACAATGCAAAGTGTTGGGGGAATTTAGGCCCCCCTTCCATGTTCAACCAATTTTTTATTTTTATTTTGTTTTCGCGTTCCCTTCTTCATGATCTGATATAGTAGGGGGTTAATGACTGTTCATTTATATATTATATTACACCTATCTATTTATATTTATGAGAAGCTCTGACCCTGAATTATTAGACCCCCTTGTCTCTTGTTCATTATGTCATTGTTTTTCCTTTCATTTTATCTTTCTCTCTTCTTTACTTGCTTTGAGATGTTGTGGTGCTTATGTGTTGTCCCTCACGTGCATGACAACATTATCACAGTTACATCTCGTCATGTTCCATGGGCCACACCATCATTTCCATTCTTTCTTTTCCCTCCTTAGGATGTCACATTCCTCTAAGTTTAGCACATACCATCCTAAGGGAGGGCTATCATACTACTTCAATTTAAAAAAAGGTAGTTTTGATGGCTAATGAATCCCTCGTTAAAAATCCTTTATTTTTCAAAAATTGTATTCTTCAACAAGGATCCCTAGCAGAATCTTTCTTTCATCATAGATTTTTAAGATAGAATCTAAAAAATTTCCTTCAAGAAGGGAGACTTCTTCTAAGGAAGAATTATGAAAACTTTCCCTAGGAGGGAGTTCTTTTTTTTGTTTCCTTGATGAAAAAAAAATCTTCAAAAGGACTCTTTGATTCTAAAATCATTGGAAAAAAATGTTACTTTTCAAATAGAGCATCCCTTGAGTGGACCCCTAATCTTTTGAAGGGTTCCCAATGGACCCCTTTGAAAGCTTCTCCTTCAATTTTTGACTGTTTGCATGACTGTCTATTTGCCTACCTGGATTTTTTCTATCTAACATGTTTTGTCTGTAAATTAACATGTTTCTTTTCATGAGAACCTATTAAGTTTATTTTCAATAAACCTTGCAGGACCGAGCACCTGTAAGGGCCCATCAAACTCTGCAAAGCCTCTCACATTGAGCTTCCCTTAGGACGAAGCACCTGGGGTGCCTCCTTTGCAAGTCCGAGGACCTATAAAGTTCTTTCATCCTACGAGATCTCTTTGTTCGACTCTGTAGGACCGAGCACTTGTAGAGCCTTTTGTTCACCTTTCTATAGGTCTAAGGGCCTGTGGAACATTTTTTTCAACTCTCCTCAAGATTGAGTACCTGTGGACATCTCCTCTTCCTAAGCATTCGGGTGTGTCAGATTGTGGTATGCTTCCTCGACAGTTTAGGTATATTTTCTTTAAACTCTTTTGATCTACTTTACCTCACATTTGGTAGCACATATGCTTGCTAAAGCGGGGAAAAAATGTAATGGCGTGAATTTGAACCCCTTACAGATTCCCTATTTACACCCCCTGCCTAATAAAAATCAAACCCGATGATGCTATTCCAATCCTCCATCCGCTCTCCATCCATTTGGCAGTTTTTTGTAGTGTCAATGGGGGAATTTCTATCAAGGATGTTAGCATGATGTGTGAATGTCTGTGCAACATGTTATCGTCTTGACAAGATTCCTACCTTTGGAATCTACAAAGGTGTTACAATTCTCCATTGGTTTTGAAGTGTAACATCTCTGCTCACTTGACTGACCTTGAACGGCTCTTTGGCCTCCCTTTAATCTTCAAAACACTATCTCATTCATTCAATTCATCTTCTACACAATTCTTGAGACTTCACTTGATCTTCTTCACAATTCTTTATGCCTTGCTTTATTCATAGCACTTCTACCACCATTGGAGCTGCAACTTGGTGTCTTGTGAGACTAATTTCTTTGTTTTTGTGGAAACATCAACTCTGTCAGGATTGTGAGCTCTTTCCTTCTCTCATTTTCCTTGAGTGCATGTGATTGAAGGTGATATCTCTCTATCTCTCACTTTGATTAGAATCATCATTTACCTACACAACATATTGTTGTTAGCATTGATTGGTATTCTTCCTTTCAATGCTTTCATTTATTATATTTCTCCTATCATTGCTATATTGGTTTTCCATGGAGGTGGGAACACCAAAGTGGGGATTGACTACGACAATCCTCTTAAAACAACCCCAAAATTTTTCCTCTTTGTTGTGTTTAGGTTCGTGTTGAAGTGAAGAGATCAAGATAATTAAATCATGGGTAGGAAGGTGCACTTTCCTCACCCTCTTTTGTCATTTCATGATTCAAGTAGTTAAAGTATTCTTCTTGTTGTTTTGTTGTTTAGTAGCTTTTACTTTCCACGTTTGCATCAAACCTTATTTGTTAAGCAATTAGTAGCTTCTCTGTAGTTTTTGGTTGTGTTTCACACTTTTTTATTTATATGGACACCAATGCCCCACTAAGACGCCAACATGCCACACTATCATCCGTGTCCCACACTTCCATCCTCTGGTAGAGAGCTCTTTGAGGTACAATGGCTTTAGAAACCTGCTCTCTCAACCTCCTGAAACTCTTGGGTCAGTAGAAAGAAAATGGTACTAAGAGTTCTCTTCTTTCTCTACCTTAAACACTTCACAATTTCCTAAACCTTTCATCTAGCTTGAGGTAGATTAGGGTAGCCTGTCATTTGAGGGCCTCCCATGACTTGGGGTCTTGAGTAGCCAGTTCCCCTCCTCTACATTTTGGTGAACCTGACATGAACCTTGTAGTATCTGTTTCTTTGTGTTGAGATTCTTTCTCTCGTGTTTGCGTAGGTTGTAGGCTTGTGTATTGTGACACTTTATGAGCTTCACAACCCAGTCTAAAACTTTTGGGCACATAGTTAGGAGTGTGTGACACTTAGAGATGAAATTCTCAAGGGTCACTAGGGATCTCACTTTATAGGAGATGGTTTCCACAACAAAGATGAGTTTCTTCGATGAAACTACTCATGCCTCTACTTCTATCTCTCCTATGGCCCCATTTTTGAACGATGGTGATGCTCTCACTATTCCTATAGAACATATCATTGCTCTAGATATGAGGCTAATGAATCTTGAAAATCACTTAGGGAAAGATCAAAACATGGCTAGAGACACTAGGGTTGTTAATGAGATCAGATATATGCTAGACAAGGATAGAAAAAGCATAGAGTTTCTTCGTGCCTTACCGATTTAGTGGAAGCATATGTCCTCTCTTACAAATCTAGGTAGAGTATTACCTAATGTCATGAGTTTGAAACTTATTTAAGACAAATTGGTGTCTCGATGCCCATGACATTGGTATGTATGGCCAAAATGGGCCCTTTTGTCAACACCCCCACTCCTGATCCACCTCCTAAGGTCAAAGCAAGTAGAGTACCTCTAGGATTCAATGTTCTTCCTCTTGGGGGAAACCCTATCTTTGGTAGTGGTATCTCCGGTGGAATGGGGGCTGGTAGTTTTGGTATGTCTGGTGGCTCTAACGGTGGCTCTGGCGGAAGCTACAATGGTAGCTTCGATGGCGGCTATGACGATGGCGCTGGAAGTGGTTCCAACGGTGGCTCCAATGGTGGTCATGGAAGTGGTTTGGGTAGTGGTTCCACTAGTCCTCTTTCTTCATCTAACCCTATTTTGAATGCTCTACTAAAAAATATGGGTCACTGGCGAGTCTATCCCATGCCTCTACCCAGCCGGTCTTCCAACCCTTCTTTTGACATAGCCCTTTGTCAGTGATGATTCTGAACACTCCCATTCCTCAAGGGATGGAAATTCTAAAATTTGAGAAATACAGTGGTAAAGGATATCCTCAAACACACATGTTAGCTTTCAATGCAATGAGTACAAACTTCTTTCACCATTGATGCCTTGATGGAAAAATTATTTCCTCAATTTCTGAAGGATATAACATTAGAGTGGTACTGTTCCTTGCCCAAAAACTCTATATTCTCATTCAATCAACTTGTTAATTAGTTTCTCTAGTAGTTCCAGGCTAACATCAGGCCAAAGATAACCTTCTTAGATCTCGTAGGATGTAAGTAGGGAGAGCATGTGAAGATTACTGATTTCATTTCTCAATACCAAGCACTCTTTTCACAAATCTCTTACCCACTACCTGACTCATACACGTAGAAGGTGTTCATTGGAAACCTATAGTGACCTTGACAAGAGATGTTTTCCTTAATGAAGTATCCTTTCACACATCTATGTACAGTGTTGTGGGAATATCAATAGATGGTTATTCAGTTCGAGGGATCTTCCTCACACTCCCATTTTGAAGGAAGATCTATAGTATCAATTTCAGGAAAAGGAAAATCTATTGCAAATGTAGTCACCACATCTAATGAAAAAGGCCTCAAGCGCAATAGACAATTCACAAAGTTGTCTGAATCTTATTCTTCTATTTTGTAGAAACTATTGAAGAATAAGGTTATAACCTTGGAGGATCCTTAACTCTTAGAAAACCTTATCCCGACTAGTATGATGGGAATACATTCTACCAATACCATCATGTCCACATGCATGATACTGAACATTGCATACACCTACGTCATGAGATACAGGATTGCATCAATGATGGTACCATTCACCTCGATGGTAAAAAATAGAATACAAATAAGTCGGTGGCTAAGGTGAATAGTGAATTCTAGATTTATATGGAACCATTTCTGTCTCACTATGAATTTAATTATTGATCCTTTTGGTGCTTCTCCCAAGGCCTCAACATACATAAATGTGGTTTTGTTTACTCACAATCCTCCCCCTCAACCTATGATTAGTTCACCAGATATAACTTTCACATCGCAGGATTTACCCATGAATAACAAAGCTTCTCCTCTATATATTCTTGTTCGCATAAATGGAAACATTGTGACAAGAGTCCTTGTGGATCCCACGAGCCATGTGAATGTTATTAGGAGGGAGACTCTTTTGTTGAATTCATTACAAAGGGAGGAATATGAGAATACAAAGACCACCATATGTACCCATGATGGTATCTCGCTTGCTCCTTATGGCTCTATAACTCTTTCCATCCTAGTGGGACCTAGGGCTGTGAATACTACCTTTTATGTCATCCCAGATTCTGACTTGTTTAGAGTGAAACTAGGCATCCCATGGCTAGCTTTTGTGAATAGAGTTGCTTCCATTATCCATAAATGTTTGAAATTATCTCATGAAGGTGTAGTGCATGTCATACATGACATTGTATATCATTTGATGATATCTCATGGGGGTTATTTACTTGATCATTTTTGGCCCACCCCGGTTGGTCCACTTCCTCCAAGAATAGACCTGCTTTATTGAAACTATGTTAACTATAAGACTAGGGGCAAGTGCACCAAAAAATGACTTACCTTGTAGCACAACAGTAGGCTGCCTCTTCCTCCCAAAAGGGAAAGGGGAGGCCTGATCGAGCTCAAGGCCCTTCTTCTTCCTCTGTAGTTCCACTTGCTTCTACCTCTCACCTTGATATGACACCTTTAACTTCTACCCCTATGCATCTCTTTGGGAGTTTGATGGTGCCCGCTTAGTGGAAGGCCAAGCGTCAATTGTTTGGTCTTCCCATTTTACCCATGGTGCCTCGACCTATTGTCTATGGTAGGGGGAAGGGCCCTTGTGGAGCTTCCCCTACGTCTCAACCTTTGTAACCTCCTACTATTCCTACCCATAGGGTAGGAAATGGGAAGAGGCCCATTGCTGAGGCACTTTAGTCTAATTCTCCATTTGTTGTTACCTTTCTTCCTGCATCTCTTCCTCTTGTTTCTTCCCAAGAGTCACTCCCTCCAGTAGAAATTGTTGTGATGGATAAACTAATGATAGAATAGGAGCCTCCTACTCCTCCTCAAGTTGTAGCCTCTAATTATCGAAGTCGAAGAAACCAACTTGTGCATGAGTGTAAGTGTCAAAGGAAGGATTTTTCCATTGAGTAGGTCACTTTGTAGGAGGAAGGAGAGCCAGTAGCTCTTGTCTCGATGTCCTCTACTATGTCCTCCTCTTTTGCCCCTTCTGCTTCAGTTTTTTCCACCTTGACCTTGCTTCTGGCTCCCCCTGTGAGCATGGATGACTCTCACCCTAAGAGTGTGCAAGTTTTCATTCCTCCCTTGGTTGAGTCTCCTCTCCTGTTGTCCCTTCTAGTCATCCCACCTTTTCCTAAGCTCATGGACATGCTGAATACCTCAGTGGTGTCCAATGTAGTTTTTTCCTTTGCTTCCTCACCTTTCACTTCCTTTGTGGGGATTCTGCATCCTCCAATGAAGCACAAGTTGGAGGACGACCTTGCTTCAAAGGGGGTTGGAAGAAGGGATCACCTTCTCTAGAAAGTGGTTATTCTTTGGCTTGCACTATCTCAATGACAGAGGTATCCCTTACGTCTCCTAAACTCATCACTACCCTCGAGTCTTTCGATGAGCCTGGTAGTGGATCTCGAGCACCTCCTCCATATCCTACTTGGTTGATGCATGGTACTCCCATCAAGTGTATTTTCAACTTGGTATATGATTTCCTAGCTCTTTCAGAGATCTTTGCAAGGTCAATGACGTTTACCTCACAAGAGTTGAGTGACGAAGACCTCGAGGGGTCATCTTCCTTAAATCTTGTTGTAGGAGATTCAAAGGGTGTCCCCTGGCTATCTTTCTCTTTCAGGATCATCCGCCTTCTCCTTATAATGATCTAGATTGAGAGAATGATGACCTCTTAGTTGATGAGGACTAGGGGGTGCCTCTTCTTTATCTGTAGATTAGATTTGTGTGTGTTTTGTGCTCTCTCGTGCTTGTTCTTATGTGTTCCTAAAGGACCCTTATCACCCTTGTAGGTGCTTGGATACAAGAGTGTTTTGTGTCGTAAAATTATTCTATTTGTTACATCCTTCTTCCTTTGTTGTATTTATTTTTGACAATTGGGGATTATGCAAAGTGTTGGGGGAATTTAGGCCTCCCTTCCATGTTGACAATTTTTAAATTTTAAATTTTTTTTTTCACGTGTCGTTCTTCATGATTTGATATAGTAGGGGGTTGATGATAGTTCATTTATATATTATATATTACACCTATCTATTTATATTGATGAGAAAATCTAACCCTGAATCATCAGATCCCCCTATCTCTTGTTCATTATGTCATTATTTTTCCTTTCTTTTTTATCTTTCTCTCTTTTTTGCTTGCTTTGTGATGTTGTAGTGCTTATGTGTGCTACCTCATGTGTGACAAAATTACCATGGTTACATCTCATCAGGTTCCACGGGCCACAACATCACTTTCATTCTTTCTTTTCTCTCCTTAGGATGTCACATGCCTTTGAGTTTAGCACACACCATCCTAAAGGGGGGATATCATACTGCTTTAATTTTCAAAAGGTGCATTTGGTGGTCAATAAATCCCTCGTTGAAAATATTTTATTTTCAAAAATCACATTCTTCAACAAGGATACCTAGTGGAATCTTTCTTTCATCACATATTCATAAGATAGAATCTGGAAACTTTCCTTCAAGAAGGAATCACTTCTTTTGAGGATGAAGTCTTAAAACTTTCCCTTGTGACAGAGTATTCTTTCTTTCAAATTACTTAACGAAAGAAATCTTTCAAAAGGATTCCTTGATGCTAGAATCATTAGTGAAAAATGTTATCAATTTTAAAATAGAGCATCCCTTGAGTGGACCCCTTTTCTTTTGAAGGGTTCCCTAGGGACCCCTTTAAAAACTTCTCCTTTAGTTTTTGACTATCTATGTGACTGTATGTCTTCCCATGTGGCTTTTTGCTATCTAACATGTTTTGTCTATAGATTAACATGTTGCTTTATAGGAGCACCTCTACTTTTCAATCAACCTTGCAGGAGTGAGCACTTATAAGGGCCCATCGAACTTTGCAAAGTCTCTCACATCAAGCTTCCTACAGGATCAAGCACCCGAGGCACCTCTTTTGCAAGTCTGAGGACCTGTAAAGCGCTTTCATCCTACAAGATCTCTTTGTTCAACTCTGTAGGACTGAGCACCTACAGAGCACTTTTTTCACCTTTCCATAGGTCTGAGGGCATGTGGCACATTTTGTCCAACTCTCCTTAGGAACAAGTACTTATGGAGCCATATCCTCTCCTTGAGCATTTGAGTGTGTCAAATTGTGGTCTATTTCCTCAATGGTTTAGTTATACTTTCTTTAAATTCTTTCAATCTACTTAACCTCACATTTGGTAGCACATATGCTCACTAAAGTGGGGGGAAAATGTAATGGTGTGAATTTACACCCCTTGAAAATTCCTTATTTACACCCCTTACCTGAGAAAAATTAAACTTGATGATGCTATTATACGTCCTTCATCCACTCTCCATCCATTTGGCAACTATCTATAGTGTCAGTGAGGGAATTTCTATCGAGGACATGAGTAGGACATGTGGAAATCTACGAGGTGCATTACTATCTTGACATGATTTCCACCTTTGGAATCCACAAAGGTGTTAAAATTCTCCATTGGGTTTGAAGTGTAACGTCTCTTCTCACTTGACCAACCTTGAATGGTTCTTTTGGCCTCCCTTTCATCTTCAAAACACTATCTCATTCATTCAATTGATATTCTTCATAGTTCGTGAGACTTCACTTGATCTTCTTCACAATTATTCATACCTCACTTAATTCATAACACTTGTACCACCATTGGAGTTGCAACTTGGTGTCTTGCAAGATTTCTTTCTTCGTTGTTGCAACAATGTCGACTCTTCTAGGCTTGCAAGCTCTTTTCTTCTCCAATTTTCCTTGAGTGCATGTCATTGAAGGTGACATCTCTCTATCTCTCACTTTTCTTAGCATTATCATTTACCTACGTGTTGTGCCTTTTGTACACATGCCCCATTCAAACCGGGGACCCCCTCTTTCCATGGTCGGTTCAGGTTTTCCTCGAGTTTTGTGCCACTATTTTTGAGCTTAGGATGGTTGTATGCCTTAAAATTTTCCAAATTCATCTCGACCAAGTCATCCACCCAAGTTTCATGAAGTTTTGAGCCATTGTGGAAATTTTCTTGTGGGTTTCCATCTCTTGGAAGCTCAGTTGTCCTTTGCCGTCTGTGGGTCCCTCATTGCAAGTTTCTTCCTACAAATTTCCATGTCTACTCCGTTGTTTCCAAAAACATTCTCTATGCATTCTCCCACAACAAAATTACCATGTGCTGCTTCCGCACTCAAGCCCTCCATGTGAACTTTGTCCTGCAACTTCCAACTGTCAGGTTTCTGCATTCCTACCTACCTCATGTGCTTCGTACCTACAATTAATGTCTTCATTAATGGAGGTTTGTTTATAAATATCCCTCGCTAAGCTGTCATTTACATTCAAAGATTTTAAAATTTGAAGGGGCAAGAGGGATTGTTGTGCACACGAGGACATTCTGGAGCTCAAGTTTTAGCCACCATCCCATTCACTCATTTGAAGGTATGCATCCTGATTTCCCCCTTTGTCATTGTAACTACCAAGGATCACTTACTTAGGGTTTAGGCTATAAGCATCATTAAAAATGTATGAATTGGATGGTTCCCAGCTTTGAAAAAAACCAACAAACCCTAGATGTTGGGATCATGGTGCTAACGATGCAGATCCTTGATGTTATTTCCAAATGACGATTGATGACCACTCTCCCCATCCCACCCATTTTCGAGCCTGTAGATTGACGAAATGTTAACTATATTGAAATTTGATGAAACGCTCCATATGGGATCTTGCATTCTAAACTCTGGCCAACCTCAGCCATGCCCTTACAGCCATAGTCCAACATCATCCCAGTTGGTGGGGTCCACTCACTCAGTTACCATAAACCTTAAATAAATGCATGCAAAATGGCTAAGTCCTTGGGATGTTGCGGGTTTCTTCACATGGGTGTTTATGGTCAGAACTCCAATTCACTCACACTGTCCATAATCGCCAATCCAACATAGCCCCCTGCCTCACATTTCTCGCGTCATTCACCTCCACCAATATAAAAATTTGAAAATATTTTAGACTAGGCCCCTTTACGGGCCCATCGTTGTTGGTCACCTCTAGAAAAAGGATGCTCAATGAAGGACGTTCCCAAACAACAAGACACTAATGGCTTATCACCTTGCAGGCTCCACCCCTGTCATCGTTGTTAGCATATCAAGCGCACCATCAGAAAATTGGTCAAATCCTTGGGGCATCGCGTGAATCACGTCATGGGTTTCTATATGTGAACAACCACATCACCATGGTTATTCCTTACATCAAAACCCTGGCGTCCTTCCTCCATGTGGGTCCTGTGCTCCTTGCTTCTGTAAACATTAACTTTGAGATCAAATGATGAGAAGTCTCAAGTCACAACTCTTTGTAGGTTTTTCCTTGTGGGCCATCGCCCACGAAATTCCACCCACACTAAGCCTCTATCTAATGGAAAATGCTTAACAGATCTTTGCCTCTCAACTCCTGCATGCTCAATTTCTACAAATTCACAAATGACAAAGTTCTCAAGAAAGACAACCAAACATGCTTTCCCTACATGCCAAGAAAGGTTAAACTAAAGTTGGCTAAGCAAGACACCATTGTGGGTTTTTTCACATGGAACTCCACCTGTGGGTCACTGTGTCCTCAAGGATGCATTCTAACAACAAAACTAAAGTGTGTTCCCTCTCAGCGGCTTTCACATCTTGATTGTCCACATGAGCCAAAAAGGTTGATTTAACCATGGGAAATAACTCCAAGTGCCTCCACCAAGAATTTATGCACATTCCTAATAGTTTTACACTAAATTTGCTTGACGATTAACATTGTGGGAATTCCTCGTCAAAAATCCACCTGCGGAATTGTATCCTCCCAACACCGTTTCTAATGGCATTCACCCTGATGACTTCCACTAGGCAAAAACCCACACTTCTAGACCCACAAATCTGGAAAATTCACCAATGTACTCAAAATGATAAAATTTGATGAATTTAACAATATTTTAAAGGTATGTGGATGCATTTAATGATATGTTTGCATGATTTAACTAACATTTCCCTCTTAAGTTTTCAAGGCACTTATTGCACACTTTGTGTGCAGGATTTATGAAACCAATTAAGAGAACAATGGAGAAGGTTGATAAAGGAAAAAAGATTATAAGAATGCCAAGGGGGAAAGAAGAGAAAACTCAAATGAAGTATGAGGTCCATGGGGTTGAGTGCACCTTGAAGATCATGTCTAATTGGGACAAGGTGACTGACATAGATTTGGGACATGTTAGCATTGATGAGTTTTGATAGAGGGTCATGGTTAACCCTAAAACAAAAGAGGCTTTGAGAATTATAAAGAGTGGAATTGCAAAGGTAGCAGGCTTTCCTCCTACCCTAGTCGCTCTAGAATTATTCTTCACATGCTGAGAATGCTATCATGCACAAACTAGGAGGATAATCACCATCAACAAGAGGGTATTGGCTGACCTCACTCCCATGTCCATTGGAAAAACATTCGACGTCCCCTTGTTTGATAAAATGGAGAAAATGGAGAAGGAATATGCTCTAAACATTTGGAAGGAAAACCCCACGGGATGCAAAAGGACAATCCATCAAACATGGCTTCTTGATAAGAGGGGTAGTGCTAACCAGGTACCCCAAAAGTTATACCAAAGTGACTTCATAGAAGAGGCCAATGACCTTGTAACACTAGTGAGCAGGGTGATGGGCCTCCCCACATCCTCACTCTTCGAGGAGTGGATGTTTTATTTTGTAGAAGAGATCCTTTGAGGAGAGGCCAAGTTTCACTGGGCTAGGATTAGACTGTGTTGGAACTTTGGGAACTAAGAAGGGGAAAAATTGAGTGTACGATTGTTACCTGTAGCTCTAGTACAAAAATTTCAAGAGGGATTATAGGAGGGTTAATGATTCTTTCATCGGGCACATTATTCAGACTCTGGCAAGAGATTATCATAGAAGAATGTCTCACAGTGCAAAAGCAGTAGTGAAGGGTTTTGGGTACTAGTTCATCCATTTCCCCAAGTTTATGTACATAAGAGCTGAGGGATTCTTGGGGTTCCCATACCGGCTACCTCGATATCCCAAGGACAAAATCATATTGTTGGAGCTCACTCGATAGTTGTAAACTACTCATACTTTGTTGCATAACATGCACTGTGCTGGGGTCCCTTACCCCATTGCTTTTGGTCAAGGTATGTAGTCTTGTCCCACTACCCCATGTGTTGATTACTTTGAGAAGGAGCTTGTAGAATACCACTTGGAGCTACATACAAAAAGAGGAGGCTTGGATCCTCTTGGAAAATTAAAGAAGCAGGTTGGAAGGAAGTATGCCCCTAGACCCCACATTGAAGAATTTTGGGCTAACTATGATGATGACTATGAGGTCCAAAAGTGGAATTACATGAGAATGACTACAAAAATTGTGAAATCCATCAATATGTATCTAGTCCCCAATCAAATTTTTGTAGATGACAATATTCTCGATGAGAGCAATAGTGCTCTAATCTGTTGCAAGAATGGAAAGATTGAAGGTGTTGTCATTGATGTCAATAGGTCAATTGGTTATCAACTGATTGTTGTTGTCATTAGTGTCATGGATATAGGTTATTGGCTATATATGTCAAGGATATTAAAAAAATTGTAATGAAGACATATTGCACTTGTTTCAGTGATTGCTCTGGGTTTTGCTATGGATTTTATCCTAGATTTGTATGGTTCAAATGTATGGTTCTAGTCTTGGTTCCTACTTTGTTCTATGTGACTAGTTTGGCCAACCTGCTTTTAGTTGATGAAGCATGTTGGATCTATTTGGGTCCTAATGAAGCATGTGTTTGGGGAATGTTTTGGTGCTGACCTAATTTGAATTTAAATTTTAATGGTCAACTTTGGATATATTTCAAGGTTGGAGATGGTATAAATATATGATGAGTTTGTGGTGAAGCATATACAAGAGTGAAGAAGAGAGATAAGTGGAAAAGAAAAATTAGCAGATAGATGCAACATTGATGCTATCCAATGAGTGTGTGTATTGCAAGTGTGGCAGATCAATGCAAAGCCTTAATGTTGAGTTTCTAGATGTAGTGAGCTGAAGGAAAACTTTATCATTCATGCATGTCTATGAGTGATTGTGGTGGAATCCTTTGTTGCATTGAGATTTTCTTCTCTCTATAACTAGTCTTCTTTGTCTTCTTTGTATCTCTGTGGCAGTGAGCCCTACGGGTTGTTAGCCCTGTTGGACAGTGAGTCCTTGTTCCGAACAATGAGTCCTTATTTTGGCAGTGAGACTCTTGTAATAAATTTTGATATTCTCTATAGTGTGAGTTAATCCTCACCATGGTTTTTCCCTTATTGGGTTTTCCACGTAAATCTAGTGTTATTGTGTTTATGTGATGGTTTTCATTTTCTACACTAGTGATCATTGTTTAATCTATTAAGCAGTGTTAAGAATTAGTTCCGGTGATTGAATTAAAAGATTAAATCTATGAAAATTGATTCACCCTCCCTCTTAGTTGTCCTATTCAACAATTGATATCAGAGCTTGGTTCCTTGGTGAAGAGCTTAAGCACTTAAGGAAGGTCTGGGATGGTTGGAAAAATGATTTGAGTATCTGAGGTTCGATGGAACTAATTATGTTATCTGGAAAATATTGATGGAAGAATATCTTGAGTATTGTGGATATGATGTGGAGAAAGCTTACAAGAATCCTTACACTCCTCCTATTAATGGGTTGAGTATGCTTGATGTGATCAAAGCACATGAAGCAAACAATACGGTGAAGTACATTTTGAAGAACAGTCTGGTACATTCTGAGTTGATGAAGGTTCAAAATCTGAAGACTGCGAAGGAAGTTTGGGATGATTTGGAAAGAGTGCATGAAGGTGATGAAAGAGTTAAAGAGGAAAAATTATAGAATTTGGAGACACAGTTTGAGCTTCTACATATGTTTGAAGATGAGAATGTTAAAGCTTATGTATAGAGATTGGATGAGATAGTGGCTGGAATGTGAGGACTTGGTGCTACTATAGATGAAACTAGAATTGTAAAGAAGATTCTCATAACTCTCCTTGATGCTTATAGTGAGAAGGTGTGTGCTATTAGAAGAGTATAGATGATAAGATCTGTTGTTGGGATTTTTGACATCTTATGAAATGAGGAAGCTGAGTCTAAGGAATGGATGCAAATCAGAGACTACTTTTAAGGTCACAAAAGCTGAAGATTCAGATGAAGAAAAGTTTGATGAAATAGAAGGTAATTTTGTGAGAAGGATGAGGAAAGGATCTGGTAAGTATGAAGTTAATTTACCCTTTAAATGCTTTAGTTTTGGAGAAATAGGTCATTATGTTGCAAGGTGTCTAGAAAGAGCTAAGCGGAATAAACAAAGATATGAGAAAGAAAAGAAAGGAAATAAGATTAACAGAGCGTATTATGTGAATGAGAATGCTAGTATATCTGATTAAGATTCTGAGTATGAAGATCCCGATGATAATGAATGCTTGTTCTTGGCGATTAAGGATGAATCTACTTCTGCTAATTTTGAAAAATAGGTAAAAGAAAGCCCTCTAGAGAAGGAGAAAAATGAAGGTATGGTTATCTCTACCCTACATGCTAAACAAGAAAATAATTATTGTGTAGTTGATAGTGGATGTTCACATCACATGACTAGTGATAAAAGTAAGTTTGTTAAGCTTGAAAAATATGACGGAGGATTGCTTATGTTTGGAGATGATACTGGTGCTGAAATATGTGGGATAGGTTCAGTAAGTTTTGATGGAAAGCATAATACTAATGATGTATACTATTTTAAGGGTTTAAGGCATAATATTTTGAGTGTTGGTCAAATGTGTGGTAAAGGATATGATCTTGTGTTCAAGGATGAGAGATTTGAGATTTGGAAAGGATCCAGAACATTGATTGCTGGAGGAAATAAACATGAAGGAAATATCTGTCAATTTAAGGGTGTTGATGGATGATGCTTTATGACTCAGACTAATGACAGTTGGCTATGGCATAGAAGAATGTGTCAAATTAATTTTGATAACTTGGAAAGGATTAGTTTTGTTTAGGCTGTGAGAGATTTACCAAGAATTACAAAGCCTATTAATGCTATCTATAGGAATTGTTAGTATGGAAAGCAAGCAAGAAATCATTACAGATCAAAGGAACAGTCTAGTACTGGACTACTAGATTTAGTTCATACAAACCTCTGTGGTCCTACAAGAGTGATAAGTCTACTTGGTGAAAGGTACTTTATGCTTTTAATTGATGATTATTCAAGATATACATGGGTTACATTTCCTAAAGAGAAATTAGATGCATTAGATAGATAGAAGACATTCAAAGCTATGGTTGAAAATGAAGTGAAATTGAACATAAAATTATTAAGGTATGATAGAGGTGGAGAATTCACCTTCCATGATTTTAATATGTTTTGTGAAGTGTATGGAATAAAGAGATAGTTATCTACTTCAAGAACTCCTTAGTAGAATGAAGTTGTTGAAAGGAAAAATAGAACGGTTCAAGAGGTTGCTAGATCAATGATTACTGAGGTTGTTTTATCGAAAGTTTACTGGAAAGAAGCTATTCGTACTGCTGTTTATGTATTCAGCTGAGTTCAAGCAAGAGAAAATAGTACAAAGATTCCCTATGAGCTATGATTTGGAAGAATTCCTATTGTTAAGTATTTGAAGGTATTTGAAAGCAAATGCTATATTAGAAGAGATGAAGAAAATTTAGGTAACTTTGATGCAAGAAGTGATGAAGGAATTTTTCTTGGATATCCTACTAATAAAAAAATCATACAAATGTTTTAATAAAAGACTGAGAAATATTGTAGAGAGTTCAAATGTCAAGGTTGATGAGATAGTGAAGAATTTTATCGACATTGGTGGATATGAATCTGATGAACTTGATTGCATAAGAATTGAAGAGATTGTGGGAGAATAGGAAAAGGATGTGAAAGAAGAGAAGAATGAACAAAATGAAAGAGAAGAAGATGCTCCGGTGATGTCACCTAAGACACCTAGATATGTACAGAAGAATCATTCAAAAAATCAAATTATTGGAGATAAGACTAAAGGAGTATTGACTAGAAGCAGAGTTGTTGCTGAAGTTAATCTATGTTTACTTTATGATATTGAACTGAAGACTGTAAGTGAAGCATGTAAAGATGAACATTGGATGGAAGCTATGAAAGAAGAACTTATGCAAATTGAGAAGAATCAAACTTATAAATTGGTTCCAAGACTGATAGATAAAAACATTAGTGGATCGAAGTGGGTATTCAAAAATAATTTGAATGAGAATGGAGAAGTTGTTAGAAACAAAGCAAGGCTTGTGTGTAAAGGTTACTCATAGGTGGAAGGCATATATTTTTAGGAAACTTTTGTGTTGGTAGCAAGAATGGAATCTATAAGGATGTTCTTAGCATTTTTTTCTTATAAATACTTTAAGGTCTATTAGATGGATGTCATGTCATCATTTTTGAATGGTAAGCTAGAAGAAGAGGTCTACATGGAACAACTAGAAGGATTTCAGTTGTCAGAGCAACTAGATATGGTGTGTAGGTTGAAGAAATCTTTATATGGATTGAAGCAAGCTCCTAGAGCTTGGTATGTAAGGTTGGACAGGTATTTGATTAAGTAAGGTTTCAACAAAGGTATGACATATAGTAATTTATATTTTAAGATTGAAAATAAAAAAATATTGATTGTAGTTGTGTATGTTGATGATATTATCTTTGGAGGAAATGAAAATATGTGCAATATTTTTGTGGAAGAGATGCAAAAGGAATTTGAAATTTCTATGTTTGGAGAGATGAATTTATTTCTTGGGCAACATATCAATCAAATAGAGAAAGGAATCTTTATTTCATAGTCGAAGTATGTGAGAGAGATGTTGAAGAAGTTTGGAATGGATGTTTCCAAACCAATATGTACTCCTATGGTGACTAGTTGTAAATTGGGTAAAGATGATGAATCATCTAAGGTGATCAGAGCAAGTATAGATCTATGATTGGTGGACTACTGTATTTGACTACTACTAGATTGAATATTATGCATGTATTTTGTCTTGTGGCTAGATTTCAAGATCCTAAGGAAACACATGTTGTTGCTATTAAAAGAATATTTAGATATTTGAATGGCACTTTGGATTATGGATTATGGTATCCTAGAGATACTGAATTTAATTTATGTGCTTATATATATGCAGATTGGGCTAGATGTGTAGATAAAAAAAAGAGTACAAGTGGTGGTGCATTCTTTCTTGGTTGTAGATTGGTGGAATGGTTGAGTATAAAGCAAGATTCAGTCTCCTTTTTCTATTGTTGAAGATGAGTATATTGTTGCTACATCTTGTTGTACACAAGTTTTATGGATGAAATAGACATTGAAAGATATCACAGTGGTATATGATGATCCTATTTCTATTTTTTGTGATAATACAAGTGCAACTAACATTTCGAAGAATCCTATGATGCACTTGAGGAAGAAACATATATCTATCATATATCATTTCTTGAGGGAGAAGGTCATGGAGAATGAAGTAAAGCTTGAGTATGTTCCGAAGAAGGATCAAGTGGCTGATATTTTCATGAAGGCTCTTCTTAAAGATACTTTTGAGTATCTCTAAGAGAAGTTAGGGGTTATTTCCCCTCCTTTCTTAAACTAGATGCATATGGATATGCATCGTTCTAATGGATCTATGGATCTATCTTTCTTCTAGACTGATGTTTTGGTGGCTACCTCTCAGGGGGAGCAGGTAGTATCATGTGTTGTCATTATGTAGATTATGTTTTCTATGTCAAAGGGGAAATCAATGTAAAATATATTTTTCGTTTTCCATTGATGTCAAAGGGGGAGAAGAAGCATGTGAAAAAGAATTGGAAAATAAAAGAGAGAGAGGAAGCATGTGAACAAACATAAAGGAAAATATTAAGAAGTGTATTCAGAGCTTGTATGTTTTCTTTGATGGTTTTTCACATCATGTGTTTCCATCAATGGCAAATGGGGAGATCTTTGCAAGAATGGAAAGATTGAAGGTGTTGTCATTGATGTCAACTAGTCAATTGGTTGTCAACTGATTGTTGTTGTCATTAGTGTCATGGATACAGGTTATTGGCTGTATATGTCGAGGATATTGAGAAAATTGTAATGAAGACATATTGCAAGTGTTTTAGTGATTGCTCTGGATTTGATCCTATATTTGTATGGTTCATAGATGTTAGTATTGGTTGTTGGAAGCTACTATACCCTAATTTTTTACTATTAATTCATTGTACAATGTGAATTGTGTTCACCAGTTGTGAAATGTGGTTCTCTATGTTTCTAGTTGAGGTTCAATAGAAATATTGTTGGTCTGTATTTCTCTTTGATGAAGACTTATGACATACAGTTCTAAAGTTGAGTTATTTTGATTGTATTAAAGATAATTTTGGTATCTGGAAAGTTTGTGTTGAAGTGTTCTATGTGTTTTACACTGGTTTGGCTGACCTTGCATGAAATACTACTTTTGAAGTTGATGAAGCATGTTGGATCTATTTGGGTCCTGATGAACTGTGTGTTTGGGTTTCCCTAATTCTAATTCCACCCTAGAATGTTTTGGCACTGACCTATTTGAATTTGAATTTGGATGGCCGACTTTGGATATGTTTCAAATTTGAAGGTGGTATAAATACAGGATTAGTTAGTGGTGAAGCATATACAAGAGTGAAGAATGGAGATACGTGGAAAGGAAAAAGAGCAGATAGATGTGACATTGATGCTATCTAGTGAGTGTGTGTAATGCAAGTGTGTGAGATCAGTGAAAAGCCTCAATGTTGAGTTTTTGGAAGCAGTGAGCTGAAGGAAAACTTTATCATTCATGCATGTCTACAAGTGATTGTGGTGGAATCCTTTGTTGCATTGAGATTGTCTTCTCTCTATAACTGGTCTTCTTTGTCTTCTTTGTATCTTTGTGGTAGTGAGCCCTCTGAGTTGTTAGCCCTGTTGGATAGTGAGTCTTTGTTCTAGATAGTGAGTCCTTATTTTGGAAGTGAGCCTTATTTCATAGGTAGTGAGCCTCTTGTAATTAGTTTTGATATTCTCTATAGTGTGAGTTAATCCTCACCATGGTTTTTCCCTTATTGAGTTTTACACGTAAATCTCGTGTTATTTTATTTATGTGATGGTTTTTCAGTTTCTACACTAGTGTTCATTGTTTAATCTATTAAGTAATGTTAATAATTAGTTTTGGTGATTGAATTAAAAGATTAAATCCATGACAACTAATTCACCCCCCTCTCAGTTTTCCAGTTCAACATAATCAATGTGCCATTTACTATCATTGATTGGGATGGGCCTTAGGTCACTGATTTAAACATTGTTACTGGCCTAATAGAGAAAAGTACCAAGAAGTGGCTAGATGAACAAGTAGCCCAACAACATTAACAAGGTGTAGAACTAACCTATGGGGAGCTCGAAGATGAGATCAAAAGTGAAAAAAATAGTGGCATTGTTGCGGGACCTTCAGGTGAGGCTCCCAAGTCTCTGCCCATCACCCGCTCAAGGAAGAGGAAAGACACATCTGAGTGGTAACCAAAACAAAGGGTATATACCAGGAAGGCTATCGAAGGAAAGAGACCACCAAAGAAGGTGAAGAGAACAAGAACCTTTGTTCTCGACATGCCCACCATTTAGGAGGAAGGATCTTCACCTCAAGAAGAGGAAGAAGTTGAACAACCACACTTGCCATCACCCACTACCTCTATGCTCCCATCCATCACAACCACTGTACTATCTCCTTCCACTCCTCAAGCACTGCCCGTATCTTCTTTTACCACTATGGAAATCTCTATCCACCTCACCTTTGCTTCTCTAATTTCCCCCGTGGTTGTGCTTGACTCTTCTTCCTCTACTACTTCCCCTCTATTGTCTTCCTCACTCCCACCCCCGTTACCAACTATTTCCACCCTGCCACCTTCCTTTCCCACAACCTCTATGGCACCCCACACCTTTCTAAATACCTTTGCCTCATATTTGCAAAATGTACCACCTCAATTCTTTGAGGTTATTCTAAAGCCTCAAGTCAAGATGCTTATGGCACAACTTGTTGTTGCCTTATATGTCCCTCCGCCTCCTACTGAGCAATGTATGATGGAGGCTATAATTAAAATCTATAAAGAAATGGAGAGGCTAAGTGGGAAGCAACCCAGAGAAACTGCAATGAAAATCACTGAGGAACCTGAGGACTCAGATTGTGAGGACTACTTCGAGCATGTTAAGATAGGAATAAGAATTGATTTGGATGAAGTGGCCTCTAATGAGGATGGGCTGCAAATTCCCGAGGGTGGAGATGCAGGTAAGTTTGATACTTACTACGATGTTGAAACTTTAGATCAGGAGCTCGAGGGTGAGTA
Source organism: Sequoia sempervirens (assembly GCA_007258455.2). Classification (NCBI taxonomy): domain Eukaryota; kingdom Viridiplantae; phylum Streptophyta; class Pinopsida; order Cupressales; family Cupressaceae; genus Sequoia; species Sequoia sempervirens. The sequence continues at coordinate 621,626,671 of VDFB02193867.1, read as the reverse complement.
ACCTAAGGAATGTAAGGATGAAGAGGAAAGCCCAGAGGAGCATCACTTTGAGGAAGGGAAAAATGACACAAAAATTGATGAGGAAAAAGATGATAAACTCCCAGGAACTGGCCAAGATGAGAGCCTGCAACATGAAGAAGTGCCTCTAGAAGGAGAGCAAGATAAAGAAGAAGAAAATGTAGAATATAAGGATGTTGAACCTGAAAAGGACACTGAGATTGAACATGAAGAGATCAAAGGAGAAACACAAGAAGAAGATACTGCTAGTACAAGCAATGAAGAAGCTACTAAGCAAGATAAGGAGAAAGAAATAACACCAAAAGAGGAAAAAAATAAAGGAGAGGAAAACACAAAGATGTTCTTGATTATGAAGAGGAAGAGCTATCAAAGGATCAAGAGGGAGGGGAGAATAATGATTTCAATAATATGTCCCCGGACCATCAAACAAAATTCCCTCATGGCTAGAGTAGTAGCTAAAAAGGAAAGCTTGGGTGATCGTGGATTCCAAGGCTCTTCTAGAAGCAATCCTGGCCAAAACACAAGTGAAGACCCAAGAAAATAAGAAACTAAAGATCAGGTCTAACATTACTACAAATGCCTCCAGTTCTAGAATATTGCAAATGCCCACTCTTGTTATGGGAAAAGATGCGAAAAATATTCAAGGAAAGGACTATCAGGTAACCACTATCAACTTGGGCCCACCATCTAGAGCTTAAAAGATTAATGAACTTCAAGGGTTTGTTTCCACCATCCTCCAACAATAGAACAAATATCAATCAACAAAGGAGGAGTTGAAAGCACAGGTGGCAAAATTAACTACCTACATACAACAATGGACAACATCTAGAGAAAAAGCTCCAATACAATCTCCTACACCTGTGTTACTGTCAAAAGAGGAGGTCAGTAAAATGGAGAAGATGAAGAACTAGACCAAGTCTACTTTTGACTACTTCAAAAGGGTTATTGACATGGGTGAAAAAGGCATTCATTGTGTAACCAAGATGTATAAAGAATATTAGGTCTTGCAAAAAGAAGTTGAGAAGGAGATCGGGGTCTGCAAAGAATTCCTTGAACTTTATAGAATTACATACTCCAAGTTGGAGAGCATTCTCAAGCTCTGCCGGGTGATCTAGGAAAAAGACTTAGCCCAGTCAAAAGAGGACCACTGGCTGCTTGAAGCATGGCTGCTTAATTTTGAATACAAAAAAGGAGTTATAGAGAGGCTCCTGATGGAATTAGAAGCCAATTATGAGCGAATTGTGGATCACTAGACTGAATGTGATGAATTCCTAAATTGATGATTGGGTATGAGATGCTGGCACTAGAGTTAGACCAAGAGGCTATAAAGTGCAAGTTCCACAAAAGAATGGAGCAAGGAGTCAGTGAATCTCTATTGGAAGAATTCATGTATTTTTCTATGCGAGCCTTCTTAGAGTTAGAGAAAATGATCAGAGCAGGAGAAATGTGCATAAAGTATCGAGATCAAATGGTGGAAGGATTCGAGAGGGTTTCCATCTAGATCTCTAAATTTGACCTTTTTGATGAAAAGAAGCTCTTGGCTACCATTGGAAAGTTTGTTGAACATGCTACATTACAAAAGGAAGTTGGAAACCCCATTATAGAAGAAAAATATTTGTTAAAGTAGCTAAAAAGTGAAAATCAGCTAGAAGACAAAATAGGCTACAAGACAAATTAGGGAAAAGACAAAATAGTCTATTTTTATATTGTAAATTTTGTACTCTTATTAGGTGATGTGAAAAACCTAAACTAGAATGAATCTAAGCTATTCATTATAAAGAAATCTTGACCATTCATTCTATTTTTTGGAAACTATTAATAGGGGCATCCTCTCATTTTCAAGAGAGAGAGATGAGTTGTGTAGAGGCACTTTGCAGCAATATAGAAGAATATATTGAAGTTTGATATTTACTTAAGTTTTCTCATAGTGTTTGCATGATTCAGCCTTCCCATTTCATTCTAGTCCAACTTATTTTACCTTTTAAGTTCATCTCCAGCTTGTTAGTTAATATTTAGCTTTAATGGTGATTGCATGCTACAACATTTGATGCATTTCCAACTCATACTTTTAGTAATTTATTGATGATAAATTGCTATGTAAAGTTAGTCTAAGCCTATTTAATTGTTGCACTTAAGTTCAACTATTTATTTATGCTTAATGGATGAATGTAATTGTTACCCAATTTTTAGCTTTTAGCTGAATTTAGGTAAATTAGTGTTTATTCTTTTGTGTTTTCATTTACACATTAGAAGATACATACTAGTTTGCTAAGTTCATTAATGCGCATAAGCCTAAGATTGTCAAAAAAGATTGCATTTATTCTAGTTTTGCAATTACAGACAAATAAGAAAGAGAACCAACATGTATTGCAAATGTAATCTTTAATGATAATCATGAGCGTATAATGTCCCTCACAAGCCAAGGGACTAGCTATTGTAATGCTTATAAAGAAAATATTATACGCCTATAGATAAAAATAAATAAATTTGCATATAAAACGAAAAGGGCCCTATCATTGCCTAGTGGAATGACGAATCCCGTTGGCCATGCCTCACATCATCTCAATCCTTCCCACTACTCTGCTTCCATTTGACACCCCCGTTGCTGCTCCTAAGTTTCCTACATCTTAAAAATAGTGTTGTTAGAGCAATGAAAGGTCCTTGATCAAAATTATATGCAAAACAACCATAAATGTGTAATCTAATGTCTACAAGCATTAAAATAGCAACATACCATAAGTGTCCCTGAAAACAAGAAAGGAGTGATCAAACACACCTATGATATGCTTTGTTTATATAACTGGTTTTTTCCTTGTGCGGTGTTATGACAAGTCTTGTTACTGCTCTAATTTAACTAATTGCAGCATGTGGGGTGAAATATGGCTCCCACGAGCGTAGAGCTTATCATGCTGCCCTCTAATATTTTTAGAGGGATAGGAAATTTAGCAACTTGATCAAATCAATGATAAACATGCTATTGATGCATTAAATCAATATGGAATCACACCAATTGATAAACTTTCATTATCAAATTCAAAAGATGCAACACATAATGTGAGTTGTCAAGAAATTCATACTTCATCTTTTCACAATGAATCAATCAATATGTTGCCATCATGTCAAAAGGAAGGTATACTTTGCTAGATATGTCTTTCAATCTTCTTAAGTGGATCCAAGATCCATTTTATTAAAAGAAGTAAATGATCTTCATGATGTATCAAGTTCAGTTATAGATGCATCAAGTTCAATTATGCATCTATTAAAATAGAGAAGGAGATATCAAGTCATGCCTAAAACCATCATGAGGCATATGGGGCAGCAAGAAGGAACAAAGATAATCATGCATTGTTGCATGAGATACACTGTCCAATTTATCTCACTTCAACCTTATTGGACAAGAAAAAATCACTTAGGATGGTGAGCTTTTAGGTCACCACCATAAGTGACATATGTCTGCCCAGTAAGATAAAAGAAAGAGGATATGGTGTGTAAGATCAAAAGGACCTAGATGTTAGTGAAGACCAAGTAACAAACCTTTAGGGGAAGCAAGAAATTGTTAGGGGAAAACACGAATATTGGGTCAGTCCTAAAAGAAAAATGCATGCCACCTCTCATGCTACAGCACAACAACAATGAGTGCATGGAATTGGATAGCAAGGGTAGTCATTACATTCATTAGGGGAACAAGTGAATCATGTTTTCACTTTAATAGTGAATGATAAACTATGAACAAGTCATACAATGAAGAGGACTTAGGCATTGTTTTTGCCTATCATTTATAACTTTTCATTTAAAAGGTTAACTCCCCTTGTGTAGATCAATGTGATATGCTATGACTTGCTTTGTATTGAATTATGAATGTAAATTTTGATTAAGTGATCTTTTATAAATCACTTTCAATATGTGTATTTATGTAAAGCAAGGGTGTTATTGTTTTGACATTGCGTCAAAGGGGTGTATTTAAACCTTATGATTTGGAGACCAAATCATAGAAAGCAATTGTTTGAGCCTTTCTTCTTGCATTATTTTGTAATGTAAAACATTTAATTAAATAGTGTACCTATAAGCCATTTAATTAAATTTTATTTTAAATGCAAAATTGAAAGAAACATGTGTTGATAAGAATAAGTCAAGGGGGTTTCGTTGAAGAATTATGTTTTCCAAACATAATGGAATAAGTTGATGAAATGTTTGCACACCAAAAGTGTGGGTCAAACAGTTTGGAGGCATGCGAAGAATTTGGAGATGCTTGAGCAACATGTGAAAGGCATGAGGGTTGTGTTTGACTATTTTGGAGGAAATGGGACCATTTTGGAGGTAGTTTTGTCACACTTTTGGCATGACTTGGGTCTGAGCTTGACTTTTCACCATTTTGGAGGAGTTTTAGAAGGTTCATTTTTTTCCTTTATGCTACATCTGACCTAGGGTTTCTAGAAGGACTTGTGTGGGCAGTTGGTATCAAAAATTGCTTAAGTATCTTTAGACTTGAAGTTTTTGATAGTTCTTTCTTTCTTTTTGCAGGGAATTGTAGCTTACTTTGGAGCTTTTTGTAGGCATGTGACAACATTGTGACTCAATATCAAACATGTATAGTAGTATGTGACACCATTTTGTTAATGAAATTCATTATTTTACCTTCTTAGAAGCTACTTTATTGAGTGCAATGTGGTGATTGATGAATGTTATTGTGAGTTTTGATAACTCCTTCAATGCTTGTCTCATTTTAGCACCTTTAGGTAGAATAAGCATGTATTTCTGCAAGCTGTAAGTTGTGCACTGGTTCAAATAGTCTTTTTAGTTGTGAAAGATTTTCTTTCCTTCAGAAATATTAAGGGAACCAAGCCTCTTGATAAAATACTTATGTATTGATATGTTAATTATCTGAGTTGTGTAAGTTAAGCTGAGTTTTGGTGAGATTGTGTGTTAAAGTAGCTGTATAAGTCAGAGAAATCATTAGGTGCATCACCATAGGGGTTTAGTTTGTCTTTTCATGTTTCTTTCTGCCTTTTTCCAAATAAGGAATAGTTTAGGTGACACCATCAAAAGGGGAGCCAACCCATAATCTAGAGGTTTTCTTTCACAATAGGATACCCACAACCTGAAAGCAGTCCCATGTTAGTCCAAATTTGTTGAGTTCTTTCACAACTTTGCAAAGGGGTACAAATTTGGCCAACTAATAGTTTTGGCACACTTGGTGGGACAGTGAATTGATTCTCATTCCATTTTATGTGTTTTACTACTGTTTTTTGGTATGTACATCAGCTGATTATTTCCTTTTGAGGTATTCCAAATACATACCAGGCGACTCTGAGATGTTTTACTGGTTTTAGTATGATCAAGTGCTAGTTAGATTAAAGTAAATCTGATTTTTGTTTATGTCTCAACTTCTAAATGAATAAACATGTCTATGTTCAATGGAAACATGTCATATCACCCAACATATCATGAAAATGCCAATTATGCATGATTCCATGAAGATCATGCATGTATGACCTCTTACTAGCCACACACCGAACAACTTGCTGGTTTATTTCAAATAACCCTATGATAGCAAGTTACCAGCATTCTCATAATGTTTCCCACCCTCCCACACCTGCTCAATCTCAATATCATCCAGTATATGCCTAGAACTAGCCTCAAGAAGGATATTTTGTTCCAAAACAACAATCCTATTCTCATTTCCAGCCCCAAAATGTTGATGATATCGGGATTAGTAATATTGATAGTATATTGCTAGATTTTCATAGGTAGTTGGATGAAATCAATAGAGAATAAGAGTATCAAGTGTAGCAACAGGAGGTTGACATGCATCGGGAGGAGTTAGCCTACCATTCATACATTCAAGAGCAGGAGATGAAGATTCAAAGGAGACAACATGAGGAATGTCTTGCAAAGCAGATAGCTACAAAGGAATGCCAACAAAGGTATGAAACCTAGGAAGCCCATTCCATTCCTAGTTTCAGCTCAAATCTTCCTACAATGTTGAATCATCCTGTGAATGAAGAGGTTTCAAAGCACAAGTTCCCTAGCTTTAAACAAGAGGAACCTTTTGAGCTCTTTAGTGAGCCTACCAATGAGCCTTCTACCCATAAGTTTCCAAGTTGGAAAGGTCCATCTGCTCTATCTTGTGAGGTTCCAGCATCTGCTATAGAAGATAAAGAAAAGGTCCACAAATATAAACTTGTTGCATTTAGCTATGGAGGAATAAAGGCTACAACTGCAAAAGGATGAACAAGAGAAGATTTCTCAAGATGTGTTTTGCAATGTTTTAGTTAATGATCCTCCCACTGTTGTCAAGGATGATGAAAATGTTCCAATAGGACAGCAGGTTGAGGAAGTGGAAAATGTTGTTGTAGAGGACCAACCTTCAGTTTGGATTGATGAGTTACCTACTTTTGTTGACAAGGATGAAGATTGAAAGCAACAAGAAGACATCAAGCAGTATGGTGAGTTATAGGTTCAAGAATCAAGACAACATCTTGAAGAGGCTGAAAAAGTTGATGTAGGCCATGATTTCATACTTCATTTGATGATCTTCCATGTTTCATTGAGTATGATGAGGAGAGCATAAATCTGGTCATAATTTAGCGACATGAGGTTGAAGGCCTTGAGGTTTTATTTCCTCAAGAGAGTTGCCATGAGCTCAATACTAGTCCTCCCACATAAAAATGCAATGAAAAGTGTGAAGAGGATATATTTCAAGCTGAGATTGAGTTTTTCTGTTCATGTCTAGGTGCTATGCCAACATCTTTGGAGGAAGATTATCAAGGGAAACAAAAACAAGAATTGGAAGTAACCATGTTTAGCCCCTTTTGTATCAATAAATCAACATAATTAGACATGGAGCCTAAGGAAGCATATGGTCTTGATGGGGATAAGTCTATTCTGTCAAGTCAAAAAGCTTCCCATGGAGGTGATTTGCATAATCTTAGTGAGTAGCCTCCTTTCTGGTGTACAAAGGAGCTTGAGTTTGTTGCATTGATTGAAAGTGTGAGGGAAGAGGCTATCTCATTGTTTGGACATTTTCCTTCCTCCTTTGAAAAAGAAAATTCTGATTTGGGTATTCAGGAGGTTGAGCTGCATACAAATATTGTTCAAGTTGAACAAGAGAAAAAGTGAGATACTACTCTTCAAGATCTCAATCTGGAAGTCAGTAATAAAATTTTAGGCTTCATCCATTCTAAAGGCTGTCCAATCAGATACTCAGCTAGTTTAGAGGCCACTGAAGCTACAAAGGTCATGCTTGCACCCAAGTACGAGGATGCAATTGGAGAGGAAGTTGATTTTGAGTTGCAACTGAAAGTGATGAGTCTCAACTCGCTTGTCCAGTTCAGGAAAACAATATGCATGATCATTTTCAAGGTGCAAGTAAGTTTATTTGCATTTTTTATGGAACACTCCAACAGTCTATTGAATATCTGCATGTGTTTCATGTTCTTTCAGTAATACATAATCATGTAATGCATCAATTGCTGATTAAAAAGGGGTGTTATTTTGCAAAGCCTGTCAATGGTTTTGTTTGACTAGCTTCTTTGTTGGTTAGAGTAGGTTAGGGTAGTTTCATTTCAGATGCATTTTTTTCAGTTTTCCCTAAGTGTTGTTAAGCACAATTAGGTATTTTTCATTCCGCAGTGTTGAGTTTTCAATAAGTTTCCAAGTGTCTCATGCTAGTTTAGTGAGTTATAGCAGCATACAATGTTGTTTTGAAGTGGTGCCAACCTTTAGATGACTTAGTTACCAATGGATAATCTTTAGGAAACTGGTTGAGATGTTTTGCAGGAAAACATATAGCAGATGCCACCAAAAATGTTACCTAATTTTTAGCTTTTAGCTGAAATCAGGAAACTTAGAATTTATTCTTTTGTGTTTTCATTTAAACATTAAAAGATACATCATAGTCTACATAATAGAGATTGTCAAAATAGATTGCACTTATTCCAATTTTGCAATTACAGACAAATAAGAAAGAGAACCAACATGTATTGTAAATGTAATCTTTATTGATAATCATGAGCGTATAATGCCCCTCACAAGCCAAGGGACTAGCTATTCTAATGCTTATAAAGAAAATATTATATTCCTACAAATAACATAATAAAATTTGCAAATAAAATGAAAAGGGACTTGTCATTGCCTGGTGGAATGACGAATCGTTTTGGCTTGGGCTCGCATCATCTTGATCCTTTCCATTGCTCTGCTTCCGTTTGACACCTGCCTCATTGCTCCTAGGTTTCCTACATCTAAAAAACAATGTTGTTAAAACAATGAAAGGTCCCTAATCAAAATTATATGCAAAACATCCATAAACGTGTAATCTAATGTCTACAAGCATTAAAATAGAAGCATACCTTAAGTTTCCCTGAAAACAAGAAAGGAGTGATCAAACAAACCTATGATATGCTTTGTTTATCTAACTGGTTTGTTCTTTGTGGATATTTAGGACAAGTCTTGTTACTGCTCTGATTCAACTAACTGCAACATGCGGGGTGAAATGTGGATCCCACAAGGGTAGAGCTCAACATGCTTCCCTCTAATGTTTTAAGAGGGATAGGAAATTGAGAAACTTGATCTAATCAATGATAAACATACTATTGATGCATTAAATCAATATGGAATCACACCAATTGATCAAGTTTCATTATCGGATTCAAAAGATGCAACACATAATGTGAGTTGTCAAGAAATTCATACTTCATCATTTCACAATGAATTAATCAATATATTGCCATCATGTCAAAAGGAAGGTGTACTTTGCTCGATATGTCCTTCAATCTTCTTAAGCGGATCCAAGATCCATTTTATTAAAAGAAGTAAATGATCTTAGTGATGCATCAAATTCAATTATAGATGCATGAAGTTCAATTATGCATCTATTAAAATAGAGAAGGAGATATCAATTCATGCTTGAAACCATCATGAGGCATATGGGGCAGCAAGAAGGAACAAAGATAATCATGCATTGTTGCATGAGATACACTGTCCAATTTATATCACTTAAATCTTATTGGACAAGCACACATCACTTAGGATGGTGAGGTTTCAGGTCACCACCATAAGTGACATATGTCTGCCTGGTATGATAAAAGCAAGAGGATATGGTGTGTAAGATCAAAAGGACCTAGATGTTTTTGAATACCAAGTAACAAACCTTTGGGGGTAGCAAGCAATTGTTAGGGAAAAAATGAAGATTGGGGTAGTCCTAAAAGAAAAATGCATGCTACCTCTCAGGCTATAGGACAACAACAATGAGTGTATGCAATTGGACAAGGGAAGTCATTACATTCATTTGGGGAACAAGTGAATCATGTTTTCACTTTAATAGTGAATGATAAACTATGAACAAGTCATACAATGAAGAGGCCTTAGGCATTGTTTTTGCCTATCATTTATAACTTTTCATTTAGAAGGTTAACTCCCCTTGTGTATATCAATATGATATGCTATGACTTGCTTTGTATTGAATTATGAATGCAAATTTTGATTAAGTGATCTTTTATAAATCACTTTCAATATGTGTATTTATGTAAAGCAAGCGTGTTATTGTTTTGAGATTGAGTCTAAGGGGTGTGTTTAAACCTTATGATTTAGAGACCAAATCATAGAAAGAAATTTTTTGAGCCTTTCTTTTTGACTTATTTTGTAATGTAAAACATTTAATTAAATGGTGTACCTATAAGCCATTTAATTAAATGTTATTTTAAATGCAAAATTGAAAGAAACATGTGTTGATAAGAATAAGTCAAGGGGGTTTAGTTGAAGAATTATGTTTTCCAAACATAATGGAATAGGTTGAAGACATGTTTGCACACCAAAAGTGTGGGTGAAACAGTTTGGAGGCATGTGAAGAATTTGGAGATCCTTGAACAACATGTGAAAGGCATGAGGGTTGTGTTTGACTATTATGGAGGAAATGGGACCATTTTGGAGGCATTTTGGAGGAGTTTTAGAAGGTTCTTTTTTGGCCTTTATGTTACATCCGACCTATGATTTCGAGAAGGACTTGTGTGGGTAGTTGGTTTCAAAAATTGCTTAATTATCTTCATACTTGAAGTTTTTGGCAGTTCTTTCTTTCTTTTTGCAGGGCATTGTAGCTTACTTTGGAGCTTTTTTCAAGTAGAGGAAAACATTTTGACTCAGTATAAGACATGTATAGCAGTATGTGACACCATTTTTTTAATGAAATTCAGTATTTTACCTTCTTAGAAGATACTTTATTGAGTGTAGTGTGGTGATTGATGAATTTTATTGTGAGTTTTGATAACTCCTTCAATGCTTGTCTCATTTTAGCACCTTTAGGTAGAGTAAGCATGTATTTTTGTAGGTTGTAAGTTGTGCATTGGTTCAAATAGTCTTTTTAGTTGTGAAAGATTTGCTTTCCTTTAGAAATGTTAAGGGAATCAAGCCTCCTTACAAAATACTTGTGTATTGATATGTTAAATATTTGAGTTGTGTTAAGTTGAGTTTTGGTGAGATTGTGTATTAAAGTAGCTGTATAGGTTTGAGAAATCATTAGGTGCATCACAATAGGGGTTTAGTTTTTCTTTTCATGTTTCTTTCTCCCCTTTTCCCAACAAGGAATAGTTTAGATGACACCATCAAAATGGGATCCAACCCATAATCTAGAAGTCTGCTTTCACAATAGGATACCCACAACCTGAAAGCAGTCCCATGTTAGTCCAAATTTGTTGAGTTCTTTCACAACTTGGAAAAGGGGTACAAATTTGGCCAACTAATAGGTTTGGCATGCTCGGTGGAACCATGAATTGATTCTTTGTCCATTTTATGTGTTTTACTACTGATGTTTGGTATGTACAATAGTTGATTACTACCTTTTGTGGTATTCCAAATACATACTTGGCGACTTCGAGAAGTTTTACTGGTTTTAGTATGATCAAGTGCTGGTTAGTTTCAAGTAAATTTGATTTTTTTTCATGTTTCAGCTTCTAAATGAATAAACATGTCTATGTTCCATGGAAACATGTCATATCACCCAACATATCATGAAAATTCCAATTACCCATGATTCCATGAAGATCATGCATGTATGACCTCCTAGTAGCCATATCACACTAAACAACTTGCTGGTTTTATTTCAAATAACCATGTGATAACAAGTTACTAGTAGTCTCATTATGATTCCCGCCCTCCCACTCCTACTCAATCTCAATATCAGCTAGTATATGCCAGAACTAGCCTCAAGAAGGGTATTTTGTTCCAAAACAATAGTCCTATTCTCATTTGCAGCCCCAAAATGCTGATGATATGGGGATTAGTCATATTGAAAGTATGTTGCTAGATTTCCATAGGTAGCTGGATGAAATAAATAGAGAACAAGAGTATAAAATGCAACAACAGGAGGTTGACATGGATCAGGAGGAGTTACCCTACTAGGCATACATTCAAGAGAAGGAGATGGAGATTCAAAGGAGACAACATGAGGAATGTCTTGGAAAGCAGATAGCTGCAGAGGAATGCCAACAAAGGTATGAAATCTAGGCAACCACTTCCATTCCTAGTTTCAGCTCAAATCTTCCTATAATGTTGAATCATCCTGTGAATGAAGAGGTTTCAGAGTGCAAGTTCCCTAGCTTTAAACAAGAGGAACCTTTTGAGCCCTTTAGTGAGCCTACCAATGAGCCTTCTACCCGTAAGTTTCCAAGTTGGAAAGGGCCATCTGCTCTATCTTGTGAGGTTCCATCTTCTACTATAGAAGAGATGGAAAGGGCCACAAATATAAACTCGTTGCATTTAGCAATAGAGGAATACAAGCTACAACTACAAAAGGCTGAACGGGAGAAGATTTCTCAAGATGTGTTTTGCAATGTTTTAGCTAATGATCCTCTTGCTACTGTCAAGGATGATGAAAATGTTCCAACAAGATAGTAGGTTGAGGAAGTGGAAAAGGCTGTTGCAGAGGACCAACCTTCAGTTTGGATTGATGAATTACTTGCTTTTGTCAACAAGGATGAAGATTGAAAGCAACAAGAAGACATCAAGTAGTATGGTGAGTTACAGGTTCAAGAATCAAGACAACATCTTGAAGAGGCTGAAAAAGATGATGTAGGCCATGATTTCATAGCTTCATTTTATGATCTTCCATGTTTCATTGAGCATGATGAGGAGAGCATAAATTTGGTCATAAGTCAACAACACGAGGTTGAAGGCCTTGAGGTTTTATTTCCTCAAGAGAGTTGCCATAAGCTCAATACTAGTTCTCCCACACAAAAATGCAATGAAAAGTGTGAAGAGGATTTGTTTCAAGTTGAGCTTGAGTTTTTCTGCTCATGTCTAGGTGCTACGCCAACATCTTTGGAGGAGGATTATCAAGAACAACAAGAACAAGAAGTGGAAGTAACCATGTTCAACCCCTTTTGTATCATTAAATCAGTAGAATCAAACATGGAGCCAAAGGAAGAATATGGTCTTGATGGGGATAAGTTTATTCTCTCAAGTCAAAAAACTTCCCATGGAGTTGATTTGCATAATCTTAGTGAGCAGCCTCCTTTCTAGTGTACAAAGGAGCTTGAGGTTGTTGCATTGATTGAAAGTGTGTTGGAAGAGACTATCTCATTATTTGGACATTTTCCTTCCTCCTTTGAAAAAGAAAATTCTGATTTGGGTATTCAAGAAGTTGAGCTGAATGCAAATATTGTTTAGGTTAAACAAGAGAAAAAGCAAGATACTACTCTTCAATATCTCAATTAGGAAGTCAGTAATAAAATTTTAGGCTTCATCCATTCTAGAGGTTGTCCAATTAGATACTCAGGTAGTTCGGAGGCCACTAAAGCTACAAAGGTCATGCTTGAACCTAGGTATGAGGATGCAATTGGAGAGGAAGCTGATTTTGGAGTTGCAGTTGAAAGTGATTAGTTTCAGCTCACTTGTCCAGTTCAGGACAACAATATGCATGATCATTTTCAAGGTGCAAGTAAGTTTATTTTCATTTTTTATGAAATGCTACAATAGTCTATTGAATATCTACATGTGTTTCATGTTCTTTCAACAATACATAATCATGTAATGTATCAATTGCTGATTAAAAGGGGGTGTTATTTTGCAAATCCTGTCAATGGTTTTGTTTGACCAACTTCTTTGCTAGTTAGAGTAGGTTAGGGTAGTTTCATTTCAGATGCATTTTTTTAGTTTTCCCTAAGTGCTATTCAACACAGTTAGGTAGTTTTCATTCCGCAGTGTTGGGTTTTCAATAAGTTTCCCAGTGTCTCATGCTAGTTTAGTGAGTTACAACAACATACAATGTTGTTTTCAAGTGGTTTCAACCTTTATATGACTCAGTGCCCAATGGATAAGCTTTAGGCAACTGGTCGAGATGTTTTGCAGGAAAACATATACATATGTTGCCAAAAATGTTATCTAATTTTTAGCTTTTAGCTAAAATCATGTAACTTAGTGTTTATTCTTTTATGTTTTCATTTAAACATTAAAAGATACATCATAGTCTGCTAAGTTCATTAATGTGCATAAGAGAGATTGTCAAAACAAATTGCATTTATTCCACTTTTGCAATTACAGAAAAATAAGAAAGAGAACCAATATGTATTGCAAATGTAATCTTTATTGATAATCATGTGCGTATAATGTCCCTCACAAACCAAGGGACTAGCTATTCTAATGCTTATAAAGAAAAGACTATACGCCTACATATAACCGAAATTTTTTTTGCATATAAAATCAAAAGGGACCTATCATTTCCTAGTGGAATGACGAATCCCATTGGCTTGACCTCGCATCATCTCGATCCTTCCCATTACTTTGCTTCCATTTGACACCCCCCTCACTGATTCTTGGTTTCGTGCATTTGAAAAATAGTGTTGTTAGAGCAATGAAAGGTCCCTAATCAAAATTATATGCAAAACATCCATAAACATGTAATCTAATGTCTACAAGCATTAAAATAGTAGCATACCATAAGTGTCCCTGAAAACAAGCAAGGAGTGATCAAACACACCTATGATATGCTTTGTTTATCTAACTGGTTTGTACCTTGTGTAGATTTAGGAAAAGTCTTGTTACTATTCCAATTCAGCTAATTGCAACATGTGAGGTGAAATGTGGCTCCCACGAGGGTAGAGCTCAACATGGTGCTCTCTAATGTTTTAAGAGGGATAGGAAATTGAGAAACTTGATGAAATAAATGATAAACATGTTATTGATGCATTAAATCAATATGGAATCACATCAATTGATCAAGTTTCATTATTAGATTCAAAAGATGCAACACATAATGTGAGTTGTCAAGAAATTCATACTTCATCTTTTCGAAATGAGTCAATCAATATATTGCCATCATGTCAAAAGGAATGTGTACTTTGCTAGATATGTCTTTCAATCTTCTTAAGTGGATCCAAGATCCATTTTATTAAAAGAAGTAAATGATCTCAATGATGCATCAAATTCAATTATAGATGCATGAAGTTCAATTATGCATCTATTAAAATAGGGAAGGAGATATCAAGTCATGCTTGAAACAATCATGAGGCATATGGGGCAGCAAGAAGGAACAAAGATAATCATGCATTGTTGCATGAGATACACTGTCCAATTTATCTCACTTCAACCTTATTGGACAAGCACACATCACTTAGGATGGTGAGCTTTTAGGTCACCACCATAAGTGACATATGTCTGCCTAGTACGATAAAAGCAAGAGGATATGGTGTGTAAGATCAAAAGGACCTAGATGTTAGTGAAGACCAAGTAACAAACCTTTGGGGGCAGCAAGCAATTGTTAGGGGAAAACATGAAGATTGTGGCAGTCCTAAAAGAAAAATGCATGCTACCTCTCATGCTACAAGACAACAACAATGAGTGCATGGAATTGGATAACAAGGGAAGTCAGTACATTTATTAGGGGAACAAGTGAATCATGTTTTCACTTTAATAGTGAATGATAAACTATAAATAAGTCATACAATGAAGAGGACTTAGGCATTGTTTTTGCCTATCATTTATAACTTTTCATTTAAAAGGTTAACTCCCCTTGTGTATATCAATATGATATGATATGACTTGCTTTGTATTGAATTATGAATGCAAATTTTGATTAAGTGATCTTTTATAAATCACTTTCAATATGTGTATTTATGTAAAGCAAGGGTGTTATTGTTTTGAGATTGAGTCTAAGGGGTGTGTTTAAACCTTATGATTTAGAGACCAAATCATAGAAAGAAATTTTTTGAGACTTTCTTTTTGACTTATTTTGTAATGTAAAACATTTAATTAAATGGTGTACCTATAAGCCATTTAATTAAATGTTATTTTAAATGCAAAATTGAAAGAAACATGTGTTGATAAGAATAAGTCAAGGGGGTTTAGTTGAAGAATTATGTTTTCCAAACATAATGGAATAGGTTGAAGACATGTTTGCACACCAAAAGTGTGGGTCAAATAGTTTGGAGGCATGTGAAGAATTTGGAGATGCTTGACCAACATGTGAAAGGCATGAGGGTTGTGTTTGACTGTTATGCAGGAAATGGGACCATTTTGGAGGTAGTTTTGTCACACTTTTTGCATGACTTGGGTCTAAGCTTGAATTTTCACCATTTTGGAGGAATTTTGCAGGAGGTTTAGAAGGTTCTTTTTTGGCCTTTATGCTGCATCTAACCTAGGGTTTCGAGAAGGACTTGTGTGGGCAGTTGGTTTCAAAAATTGTTTAAGTATCTTTACACTTGAAGTTTTTGGCAGTTCTTTCTTTCTTTTTGTAGGGCATTATAGCTTACTTTGGAGCTTTTTTCAGGTAGAGGACAACATTGTGACTCAATATCAGACATGTATAGTAGTATGTGACACCATTTTGTTAATAAAATTCAGTGTTTTAGCTTCTTAGAAGCTACTTTATTGAGTGTAGTTTGGTGATTGATGAATGTTATTATGAGTTTTGACAACTCCTTCAATGCTTGTCTCATATTAGCACCTTTAGGTAGAATAAGCATGTATTTCTATAGGTTGTAAGTTGTGCACTGGTCCAAATAGTCTTTTTAGTTGTGAAATATTTTCTTTCCTTTAGAAATGTTAAGGGAATCAATCCTCCTTACAAAATACTTATGCATTGATATGTTAAATATCTAAGTTGTGTTAAGTTAAGCTGAGTTTTGGTGAGATTGTGTGTTAAAGCAACTGTATAGGTTTGAGAAATCATTAGGTGTATCAATAAAGGGATTTAGTTTGTCTTTTCATGTTTCTTTCTCCCTTTTTCCTAGTAAGGAATAGTTTAGGTGACACCATCAAAAGGGGAGCCAACCCATAATCTGGAGGTCTACTTTCACAATAGGATACCCACAACCTGAAAGTAGTCCCATGTTAGTCCAAATTTGTTGAGTTCTTTCACAGCTTGGAAAAGGGGTGCAAATTTGGCCAACTAATAGTAACAGTCTAAAAATATGCAAAGAACCTTAGAAGATTGCATTGATTTTGTGATACTGTGGAGTATTCTTGGTTAAGCAGAATTTGGTTTGGAAATTTGTCTATTGTAACTTAGGTTATTGTTTCTGATATCCATAGTTTTAAATTTAGGACAACTTATAAACCCTTCACCATTTTGAATTTTCTTTTAAATTTGAATTAAACATAAGTTACTAGCATCACTACATAGCAAAATATGATGATTTCTACAAATTTTAGGTTGTTGTCATAAAATTATAGTCATTGTTCATTATTTCTAGAACCCTAAAACTTTTTGATAGGCCCATGAAACTCCATGCTTTATGAACCATAAAGGCCCCTCATGATTACCAAAAACTCACACACCAACTCTGAGCTATTTTTGCATAGTCATGACCTGACACTTGAGAGACCTTGGGGTGATCTTCTAAAACTTAGTTGCATGTTTTCACCTTTCAAGAGAGATAGATAATTTATGTTCTATCTATGTTGAGAAGTGTAAAAACACCCATCAATAGAACTGGTGCTAGAAGGAGGGAAAGTTGATGAAGCTGGATTGAATTGGGTCATTCTCTCCTCAAAGATTTCACAAGGTAACTAGATCGACACCAGATAAGGGATAATTTCAAGAGTTAAAGACCCCTACTAGGGCTAGAAGATCCAAAAAGGGGAAACTTCATCGTCAAAACCACCCACTTGACCTCCATCCCCTCCATATCCATCTTCTCCTCACTCCAACCTACCTTTTGTCCATTTGCAAGCTACATTGAAAGCACTGTTACAACTACCATACCACAGTCACATTTTGCTGCAACTTAGCCATTACCACCCTCATCTCCACTAATGGCTTGGCTGGGAAACAATCCATCACTATTTTCCTTCAATGATTATCAAAACATATCAACCAGAAGGTTTATGCTCCAAGTTCCACCCAAATGATCCTCAAAGGATAATGGAGGAACCTATCAAGATCTTCCAAACAACCCTTGAGGACATGTAGGTTGAACATGAAGATGTTGCATGTAGGATATTCACTTACTCATTGGGAGATGAAGCATTCTATTGGTAAATACATTTACCTACATGCTCCATTACCTCTTGGGACCTCATTAAGAACACATTTTTGTAGAAATTTAAAGTCCGAGTCAGCCCCACATATTTGTATCAATAGTTCATGTCAATAAGAAGGGAAGTTAATGAGCCAATTGTTGAAAAATGAGGTGTTTTCTTAGCTTAATACTCTGTAAAACTTTAATATTGCTGATCTAAGTAAGTATTTTATTTGTTACATATATTCTTTGTGGGTGATTATCTTGATTAATCCATTTTACTATTGTAGAATATAGAGAGAAGCTGATAGAAGAACTAGACAAGATATTAGAAAGATCACACAAGATGTACCCTGGAGAAACCCTTTCAGGAAAAAACTCCACCAAGAATTATTCTATTATTCAATCTCTGAATTACAATAGCTCCAATTCTTGCTTGAGAATGCTTCTTCTATCTTTACCAATCTTCTTCACACCTGCAATAACAATTATGAAAACTCTCTTCAACTTGAATGAGATATAGAGACAATATGCAACCTTGTAATCTCCAAATGGTGATAATTACAATGTAAAAGCTCAAGCCCTTGAAAAGGTACGCCATATTCCTTCAAGTTGAGTTATTCAATGAAGACTAAAGCTTACAACATGCACTTAATGCATTTGGGTGTCCCAAACTAAAGCTACAACTTCTCCTTCACTTTAGTGATAATTCCAAAGCTCTTCCTCAAAGTTGGCACCCTTAAATAATCCTACTTAACTGAGCCTTCAAAAATATCTTATCATGCATGAGAGGTAAATCCAATAAAGCATCTTGGGTGTCCAAGTTGGCTCCAAGTGATTTCTAGTTAACTGAAACATTTACTCAAAACCATTCATGCAAGAATGGTCATCCCCTGTTAACTAGAGGTAGTCCCTGTTATTTGTAATACAACTCAAGTTATTAGCCATGCATTCCAAGTTAACTGAAGCTAACTACATGCAACTCAAAATAACCAACATCCATGCAACTAAAGATAACTGAACTGAACTGAACCAAACTTCAAACATGCAAACATCAAATCCTAACTCCTAGGATCTTTACATGCATTTAGAAGTGTTATCTCTTACTCTGAATAGTTAACTGAACTCAAGGTGAGTGTCACCTTACCATGTGTGCACCCACATGCTCCTATTATTTAGGAATAACTACAAATATCAATTTCATGATTTATTTCATCCAAATAATTAATCTCATCCTAATCTTAGTGTTGTTGAACACATTCCAAGAATCTAGGAGATACATGAAATAATTAGTAAAAGCGAGCATTGATTTGAGGCAGCACGTAGCAGGTTCAATGCCTTCATTGGGACCTACCACCAACCCTAAACAAATTCAAGGACTCACTCATGCCTTGGCTCATCAAACTCCATTGATGTATCTGATCTCGTAGCTTCCCATAGTGCCACATCCAAGGCCTCCACTAAACCAAGCTCCACCAGTGCCAAGTTATCTACAGGCTTCAAATCAATAAGCTTATTTTCTATAGCCTCAAGTACCTTCATACCTACAAAACTCTGAAGCTTTGGCTACACACCAAAATTTATTTGCAACACACCTCATTTTCCTTCAAAATTCAGTGCTATGCAAAGCAGTGCCAACAAGGAGTGGATTGATGAATTGGTCGAGTTAGTAAAGAAGCTATCCACTAAAGTAACTCACTTAAGGAACCAAAAAAACTGGATGCAAGCATCTTAGAGGAACATTCAATCTAATTATCAAATAGACAACCACAATTTGGGTCCCCCTTCGAGACATAATTATGAATGAGGCTAGAACTCTAGACAAAACTTTGAGAGGCAGCTCCAAAAATAGAACAAAACATGGAATACCATACCCAACAATGGTGGGGTACCCACACCTCTTGATCCACCCAAAGGTACAAATAAATCAACTAGTGGAGTATACTTGGCTAAGGTAGTGTTATCAGGATGGTGTAGAATTCATCAAACCAAAAAGAACTATGAATAGAATGTTTGAAGTTTCAAATTGCTGCTGCGATCTTTCAAGTGGAGGTGCAAAATGTTGCTGATTTGTTGAGTTGCAGAGAAAAAGTCCCCTTGAATCCATATGATTTGGTCTTGGTTGTCAACCAGGCACCTTTCCCTCAAAGTAACAAGAATGCACCTGAGAAAAATAAAGGAGGTAAGTAACGAGGGAGCCTTATCTCAAATGTTTGATTCGGTAGATAATGGACCTAAAGATGAGGAAGAACAATGTGAGGAAGAGGTTCTATGTTCCACCAACACACAACCCCTTACAAATTGAGAAATAGACAAGTCAGTGGTCCCTTTACAACCTCCATACCACCCAACAATTTCAATCCGCTACCTGATCTAAATGCTAGAAATAATCCAACTTATCATAAAGTGCCTACTCAGTATTTCAATAGGAATAGATAGCCCGATCCTACCAAAGAACAACCTACCAATTTCACCCAAGGCAGTTCATTCGAAGCAGATGTTGAGCAAATGGGAGAATATATGGTGGAATAATTAAAGAAAGTAAAAGTAAGCTTGTCAGCCTTTGAGCTGTTGTGAGTACCTGCCATTAGGAATTCTTTCTTTAGATCATTGAATGGGACCACCCTATCAAAATTGACTCAAGAGGCATTTGCAAATAAATTCTCATTGAATACCTCGAGCAGTGAGTCAATGGTTAGGGAAATTGTGGGAAAGTGATCTAATTAGCAACCTAGTAAAAACCAACCATTAGATTAGTAGCCAACTAAGGAACAAAATGTGGTACAAACAAAGGATAAAGGTAATGAAAAGGATAAAGCTTAAGTAGCCTAGGCTGATGCTTCTATGGGACTATTTCAAGGGAAATTTGAGACCCCTCCTTTCTTGTTGACAATTTGTATGTTGTAAAAATTATTCATAATTGCCTACTGGACTCAGGAGCCTATGCCAATGTCATGCTATTTACAGTATGCCAAGCACTAGGAATAATACCGAACCCATCCAAGAAAAAGGTGACCTAGCTTGATAAGACCGAGGTAAATATAGTGGGAGAATTAAACATGATTCCTATGTAGGTTGCAGTGGATCCAAGGGTGCAACAAGTTATTGAAATTCAGGTTATTGACATTCCTAACACCTATGGTATCATATTGGTAAGAGACTTTACTTGAGCCCTAAATGGCTATGCTACAACTAATTATTCACATATGTGGCTACCTTGGAAGGGACTACCTAATCAAATCCATATTGCATGTGAACCCAAAATGAAATTTATGATCATTGAATATAAAAATATGAATGAAGTGTTGTTTGTAGAAACAAAATTGGGGAATTACCTTCCAGTCACAGACAAGGGTGGGGTATGTGTAGGATCATGATGGGCCAAAAAGTGGCAATATGATGGGTATGTGGCTGACGACTTTTTTTTACCCAAAATTTATGAAACGAAAAGGGTTTTTAAAGGAGATTCTCAACTTTCCACCAATATAAATTATGTTTTACTTTGAATTTAATAAGTAATTATTATTTATTTTCTATTTAAATTACGACTAAAGTCCTGATTGATAAACTATTTGAAAAACATCTATAGCTTTCAAACAGTATCA
This sequence comes from Sequoia sempervirens, assembly GCA_007258455.2. Taxonomy (NCBI): domain Eukaryota; kingdom Viridiplantae; phylum Streptophyta; class Pinopsida; order Cupressales; family Cupressaceae; genus Sequoia; species Sequoia sempervirens. The sequence goes on along the minus strand of VDFB02193867.1, from coordinate 621,605,601 downwards.
CATTTTTTGAATCCAAAACATGCATCACATTCAATGCTTCACATACTATAGGATTAAAAAAATAAAATTTGAATTTCATGAAGTTTTGACCAAGTTAAGGTGGTCACACATAAGAGTTTTTTATATTTTTTAAAATTTGTAATAAAAAAATCATAATTAGTTATTTACTTTGAAAAAAATTACAAAAAAATATGCATCATATCAGGACATGAGTCCTCTACTTATATCTAAAATATTATAAACAAATATTATCATTTTATTGTGGTTAGGGTGGTTAGACAGACACGTACTTCTTATTTTTTCCCTAAAATTTAAGTACTATTGCATTGAAATTTGAATTTTTTACCAAATAAATAAATATATTTTTAAACAAACCTAGTAGTTTAAAAACTACATTCAATTTGCTACAAAATCTATTCTTACATATTTTTGAAATAATATAGATAACATATTCAAATTTTTACGTCAAGTTGCCTAACTCTGATTTTTCTAATTTTTTTGCCACTTAAGGGCCTATTTTTTCCATGATGATCCTGCACATACCCAGTGAAGAAGGAGGTGTAGAAGAATTCCTTGTGCTATGTCATGCCCCCACCAATTTGACTGCTCTTCCTAATAGCATAGAAGTTCTGGTTGAGTCTAATAATGAAGATTTCCAAGATGATGGCAATCTTGGGTTGTTTGACGGTTTTCAAGAATTCATGCAGAAATGTGTGCAAGACCAGCTCATTCTAGGAGCCAAAGTGGATTTCAAGGAATTGTTGTTGCCCAGTTGGTGTAGAATACATGATGCAACCCATTCCAAGTTTGAATTTTGCTTGTGCCAAAAAATAGTAGACCACATCAAAAGGCAGATCGCTCTAAAAGAGGATCTAGAGGAACAACAAGACCAAGGTCAGTCTGAAGGAAAAACTCCTAGAGGTGAAGGATAGGATCCACTGCTCACATGTGAAGTATTCTCTATTAACTCTCAAGGGAAATACCCTTCTACATTCTAGACATTGCACTTTGATGGATCCAAATCCAAGCAAGGAGTGAGAGCAGGCTTCAAGTTAATCAGTCCTTCAGGTAAAACTTACTTTGCTGCTCATAGATTACAATTTTATTGCACAAATAATGTAGAAGAGTATGAGGCCTTAGTACATGGATTGCTTATGGCATTAAGAAAGAAAGCTAAAATGTTACAAGTATTTGGGAACTCTGAACTAGTGGTTAAATAGGTCAGAAAATTGTACTCATTCCATGGTTGGTGGTTAGATAACTATAGGAATAGAGTATGAGATCTCATATAAGGACTTGATGCATTTATCCAACTAATTCCCTGTGGTAAAAACCAAACCGTTGATGCCTTAGCACAAACAACTAGCACTATACAACCTTTATCATTGACTCACTTGAATAAATTTACTGTAGAACTCACCTGTACCCCCTCGGTGCCTGATAATGTAACCAACTCCCAAGTGTTTGAAGACAACAAGCATATCCTAGACTTCATCACTAGTTTAGACGTATTTTCCTCCCAAATCATAGATGAAGTAGAGCCTAAGGAAGCACAACTTGACATAGAAGGGGTTATCAATTTGAAAACCAACACAATACCTAGGGGTATGGTTCAGTTGGAAAGGATCTTTGACCTTGACCACATAAGGGATTAGGATAAGAAAAATAAGAACTCCATAGATAACCAGTGTGATGCTCATAATTTGGGTACTGCAGAGAAAGTAAAGAATGTGTTTATTGGCAAAGTCAACACCCCATACGAAAGGAAGGGAATCATAGATGCATCACATGTGTACCATGATGTGCTAGCTTGGGGATACGAGGACCTCAAGACGTATGATACTTCAATCATTACCCACACTATCCCCTTCAAACTAGATGTGAGATGCTTCAAGAAATGACAATGACCAATAAATGCACTACTAGAACCTATTATTTTCAAAGAAGTACAAAAGCTTCTATTCGCACGAATCATTTTTCCTATCTAACATTCCACATGGGTGGCTAATTTGGTTCTAGTTAGGAAGAAAAATGGGGAGATTAGGCTATGCATGGATTTCAAGAATTTGAACTGAGCTTCTGAGAAAGATAATTATCCTGTGCCTTCATTGGATGAATTCTTGTGAATTGTTAATGGATCACAAATGATGTCTTTCCTTGATAGCTACTTAGGGTACATTAAAGTAGTGGTGCAATATGAAGATAGGAACAAGACAACTTTTACTACCAAATGTGGAACATTTGCATATAGAAGGATATCATTTAGGTTGATCAATGCAGGTGCAATATTTTAGCGCGCCATAGATATAGTTTTCAAAGACCTCATTGGTAAATGTATCATCATCTACATGGATGACCTCACACTATTCTCAAAGAAAAGAGGGGGCCACATCTTCGACTTATGCAAGGTGTTCCAGAAGTGTAGAGAATTTGGTATTTCATTGAACCCAAAGAGGTGTATATTTTGGGTAAGCGAGGGAAAATTGTTGGGACATGTGATTTCAGAAAAGGGAATATCAATTGATCTAGAGTGTATTCAAGCTATCCTAAAAATTCAACCCTCGAGAAGCAAGAAAGAAATGAAGTCCTTTTTTGGGAAAATTAACTTCGCCAGGAAGTTCATCACCAGGTTTGCAAAAATCATGAAACCACTCAATGATATGCTCAAGTAGAACGCTAAAGTAGAATGGACGCTGAAAGCTAAGCAGGATTTTGCAGAAATAAAGAGGGCTATTGCAGATGCTCTTGTGCTAGTCAACCCTGATTATTCTAAGCCTTTTTATATATTCATTTCCTTGTGATAATTCATGTTCCAACATGCTAACACAAAAGGATGACACTGGGAGTGAGCATCACATTTCCTTCATGAGTGCCCTGCTAAAGGATGTTGAATTGTTCTACCATAATGTTGAGAAACATGCATATTCCCTAGTCTTTGGAGTTAAGAAGTTCAAGAACTACATCCTGAGAAATAAGGTATATTCCATTGTTTCGGATCCGACTGTCAAGATATTGCCGATACAAAATGAACCAAGAGAAAGATGAGAAAAATGGGTTACACTATTGCAAGAGTATTATATGGAGATCCAATCAATGAAGTTGGTTCGAGGAAAATCTCACACGAACTATGGCAGAAATGGAACCATAACTTATTGTTCAACAATACCACTTGGAGGATGTCTCTCTGTACAGGTGGTATGATGACATTGTGTATTATCTACTGAACAAAAAATGTCTGCCACATCTACAAGGAGTTTGAAAACGAGCTCTAAGATTGAAAATTAATTGCTATATGTTGAAAGGGACCATGTTATATAAGAAGAATCATGAAGTGATCTACCTCAGATGCTTAGGGAAAACTGAAGTAGCCAAAGTGTTGAGGGAGTTTCATGACAAATTTAGAATGGGACATGGATCCAGTCTCTTAATGACTCATCAGATTCTACAAATTGGGTACTACTAGCTAACATTATTCAAAGACGCTCATAATCTCGTTGGGTCCTACCATGTCTGTTAGATCACTGCTGCTAGGGAGAGGTATGCTACCACTATAGTCACCGAGGTAAGACCATTTGCCCAGTGGTAACTTGATTTCATTGGTATGGTAAACCCACCATCATCTATAGGTCACAGGTACATTCTAACCATAACTAATTATTGTACTAGATGGTTAGAGGAAATTTCTTATAGGAAATGCACCACTGAGGTAGTTGTTAATTTTCTAGAAAGTTTCATTATCAATCATTTTGGATGTCCATTTGCATTAGTTTGTGATAATGGTACAACCTTTACTTCCCTTAAATTTTTCGGTTGGGATTTTGATTATGGGATTATGCTCAAATTTTTATTAAACTACTACCCTCAAGGAAATGGGCTAGTTGGATCCACCAATAAGAACCTGTTTACTATCATATGCAAGCTGCTTGACAATAACCCAAAGGACTAGCATACCCAGTTGTGGTTTTCTCTATGGGCATATCGCACTCGACATAAAGTAGGCTTAGGAACTTCCCCATACCACCTTGTCTATGGCTTACAGCCTATTTTCCCATTCCACCTCAAGATTCCCACACTACAATTTATTAACACCTATTATGAGGAGGGAGAACATATTGAAGTTTGTTTGAATGAGCTTCTCTATTTAGAAGAAAAATGATATGAAGCCATATAAAACTTCACCAAACATCAGGGCGTAGTCAAAATATGGTTTGATCATAAAAAAAAGTCAAGGCCTTTAGGATTTCTGATTTAGTCTTATGCTGAGATAAGAACCATGAGAAGAAAGGGGGACATGACAAATTCAACAAGCTTTGGCTTGGCCCCTTTCAAATTTCTGAAATCCTACGGGATAATTCCTTCTACCTGAAAACACTTACTGGAGAGGATGTCCCTTTTCTAGTCATTGAGAATTACTTGAAGCATTACTTCCTTGCCTGAGCTATTCTAGGTCACTCCTATACATAGTTAGAGTAGGTCTTTTTCTTTGTGTTTTTCTCCACTTTGATTTTGCTTATTTTTCCAACCTTATTTTTTTGCTGGGGATGTTGTTCAGTCTTGATGCAATGGCTATGCTTGGATTGTGCAAAGGGACTGCTCCGTTGCACACTCCCATTTGCTCCAAAAATAAGTCTTCATGTGTTAACAAGGATTTATGTCTGCTTCTGTGAGTCAGGTATCTTCACTTGAACTCTGGCTTGACCTAGAGTGGAACCCTTGTTTGAATCCTTTCACGCTTATCTCAGAATTCAAATAACACACATTTTTTTAATACTCTTGAAAAACTATGCGACTATTATCATGAAGCCTAGACAAGTGAAAAATATTAAATCTACTTCAGTGACCATTGGAATCTCCAAAACCCATTATAAGCTTCACTGCTTATATATTTGAGCAAAAGGGTATCAAAAGAAAAATATTAAAGAAAGAAAAGAAAAGAAACATTGAAAAATAGGCAATTGTTTGGGTGTGCTAACAACTCTATCAGGGCTATGGACGCCTGGTTGGAAGTAGAGAAATGTTTTTGTGGATCACAGTGATAACTTCATTGGGGCTATGGACGCCTGACTAGCAATAGAGCAATGTCCAGGTTACTTTTGGAGTTAGATTACTTACATAGCTTTTCTTGGTTGATTGGTCACCGACACCTATAGTTTCTAAGGAAGGGGAATGAACTCACTACAAACAATATTCTAAGGTATTTGTGACTTGATTAAATTAAGGATTTTGTTCTCCTTTGAGATTTGAGTTCATTTGATGATGCCTGCTTCTAGTATGTGAAACCTAAGATTCTGGGTTCTAAATGAATCCTTATCCTTGGAATGCTTAGGAGTGTTCCCTAGCAGAGTCACCTTTTTTTGGGCCTTCTACACACACATTCCCCATTTAGATCAAGGACCCCCTCTTTCCATGGTTAGTTCACATTCACCTCAGGTTTTGTGCCCCTATTTTTGAGCTTAGGATGGTTGTATGCCTTAAAATTTTCCAAATTCATCTCGACCAAGTCATCCACCCAAGTTTCATGAAGTTTCGAGTTGTTGCAAAAATTTTCTTGTGGGTTTCCATCTCTCAGAAGTTGGGTCATCCTTCATCATCAACAGGTCCCTTGTTGTGGGTTTCTTCCTATGGATGCCGGTATTTTCTTTGCCATTTCCAACGGAATTCTCTGTGTCCTCCCGTAATGGAATTCCCATGTGTTTCTTCTGCACTCAAGCCCTTCATGTGAATTTTGTCCTGCACCTTCCAACCATTGGGATTCCACGTTCCTACCTACCTTGCATGCTCCATACCTGTGATTAATTCCTTCATCAATGGAGGTTTGTTTATAAATAGCCCCTCTCCTAAGCTATCATTTCATTCGAAGATTTCAAAATTTGAAGGGGTGAGAGGGATTGCTATGTGTGTGAGGACATTCAGGAGCTCAAGTTTTAGCTACCTCCCCATTTTCTTGTTTGAAGGTATGCATCATGATTTCCCCCTTTGTTGATGTAACTACCAAGAATCACTTACTTAGGGTTTAGGATATACACATCATTAAAAATGTATGAATTGGATGGTTCTTGGCTTTGAAAAAACTAGCAAACCCTAGATGTTGGGATCATTGTGCTAATGGTACGGATCCTTGAAATTGTTTCCAAATGATGATTGGTGACCAGTCTCCCCACCCCGCCCGTTTTTGAGCCTGTAGTTTGATGAAATGTTAACTATGTTGAAATTTGATGAAACCCTCCATGCGGGATCCTACATGCTAAACTCTGGCCAACCTCGGCCACACCATTAAAGCCATAGTCCAACGTCATCCTGGTTGGTGGGGTCCACTCACTCAGTTACCATAAACCTTAGATCAATGCATGCAAAATGGCTAAGTCCTTGGGACATTGCAAGTTCCTTTGTGTGGGTGTCCATGGTTAGAACTCCGCTTCGCTCACACCATCCCTAATCACCAATCCAACATAGCCCATGCCTCATGTTTCCCACGTCATTCACCTCCACCAATATCAAACTTTAAAAATATTTAAGGCTAGGCCCCTTTGCGGGTCCATCATTGTGGGTCACCTCTAGTGGAAGGACTCTCAACGAAGGCCATTCACAAATGGCAAGGCACCAATGGCTTCTTGCCTTGCAGGCTCCTCCCCTATTATTGCAGTTAGGATATCAAGTGCACCATCAGAAAATTGGCCAAATCCTTGGGGCATCACAAGAATCATGTCGTAGGTTTCTATTTATGAAAAACTACATCACAATGGTCATTCCTTATGATAGTGTCCTTCTACCATGCAGATCCTATGCTCCTTGCCTCTGTAAACATTAAATTTGGGCTCAAACAATGAGAAGTCTCAAGTCACAACTCTTTGTGGGTCCACCCTTGTGGGCTATCACCCATAGAATGCCACTCACACTAAGCCTTTATCCAATGGAAAATGCTTAATGGATCTCCACCTCTTAGCTCCCACACACCCAATTTCCACAAACTCAAAAATGACAAAGTTCTTAGGAAAGATAACCAAACATGGTTTCCTTACATGCCAAGAAAGGTTAAACTAAAATACGCTAAGAAAGACACCCTTGCGGGTTCCGTCACGTGAAACTCCACCTATGGGTCATTGTTTCCTCAAGGACACATTCTAACAACAAAACTAAAGTGCCTTCCTACTCGGTGGCTTCCACATCTTGATTCTACGCATGAGCCAAAAAGGTTGATTTAACCAAGTGGAATAACTCCAAGTGCCTCCACCAAAAATTTACGCATGTGCCTAATGGTTTTACACTAAATTTGCTTGATGATTAACATTGTGGAAATTCCTTATCAAAACTCCACTTGTACAATTTTGTCTTCCCAATGTCGTTTCTAATGACATTCACCTTGACGACCTATGCTAGGTGGAAACCTGCACTTCCTGACCTGTAAATTTACAAAATTTACCAATGAACTCAAAATGATAAAATTTGATGAATGCAACAATATTTTAAAGGTATGTGGATGCATTTAATGATATGTTTTCATGATTTAACTAACGTTTCCCTCTTAAGCTATCAAGGCACTTATTGCACGTTTTGTTTGCAGGGTTTATGGAACCAACTAAGAGACCAATGGAGAAGGTTGATAAAGGAAAAAATATTTCAAAGATGCCGAGGGGGAGAGAAGAGAAAAATCAAATGAAGTATGAGTTCCATGGGGTGAAGTGCCCCTCAAAGATCACGTCTAACTAGGACAATGTGACTAACAAAAATTTGGGACATGTCATCATCGATGAGATCAAACAAAGGGTGATGGTTAACCCTAAAAAGGAGGCTTTGAGAATTAAAACTAGTGGAATTGCAAAGGCAACAAGCTTTCTACCTGCCCTAGTCACTCCAAAATTGGTCTTCACATGCTAAGAATGTTATCATACACAGATGCGGAGGATAATCACCATTGACAGGAGGTTACTAGCTGACCTCACTGCCACATCCATTAGAAAAACATTCGGCATCCCCTTGTTTGATAAAAGGGAGGAAACAGAGAAGGAATATGCTCTGAATGTCTGGAAGGTAGACCCCATGGGATGCAAAAGGATAATCAATCAAACATGGCTGCTTGATAATAGGGGCAGTGCTAACAAGGTACCCCAAAAGTTATATCAAAGTGACTTCATAGAAGAGGCCAATGACCTTGTAACACTATTGACTAGGGTGATGGACCTCCCCACTTCCTCTCTCTTTGAGGAGTGGATGTTTTATTTTGTAGAAAAGATCCTTCAAGGAGAGGCCAAGTTTCATTGGGCTATGATTATTAGTGAAAATCTACATAATCAATTTGTGGCAAGGAAGAAAACTTTAGAGTTCTACATGACCTCCTATCCAGTATACCTTATGGCAATGAAGTTCCCCTACAAAAGATTAGACTGTGTTGGCACTTTGGGAAATAAGAAGGGGAAAAATTGAGTTTACAATTGTTACTCGTAGCTCCAATACAAAAATTTCAAGAGGGATTATAGGAGGGTTAATGATGCTTTCATTGGGCACAACATTCAGACCCTGGAAGGAGATTATCACAGAAGAATGTCTCACAACACAAAATCAGTAGTGAAGGGTTTTGGGTACTGATTCATCTATCTCCCCATGTTCACATACATAAGAGCTAAGGGATTCTCAAGGTTCCCATATCAGCTTCCCTAATACCCAATGACATAATCATATTGCTGGAGCTCACTCGATAGTTGCAAACTGCTCATACTTTGCTGCATAACATGCACTATGTTGGGGTCTGTTACCCCATTGCTTTTGGTTAGGGTATGTACTCTTGTACCATTGCCCCATGTGTTGATTACTCTGAGAAGGATCTCACAGAATACCACCTAGAGCTACATACAGAAAGAGGAGGCTTGGATCCTCTTGGAAAATTAAAGAAGCAGGTTGGAAGGCAGTATGCCCATAGACCCCACATTGAAGACTTTTGGGCTAACTGCGACAATGACCGTGAGTCTGAAGGAGGAATTACATGAGAATGACTACCAAATTTGTGAAATCCATCAATCTATATCCATCCCCCAATCAAATTGTTGAAGATGAAAATGTTCTCAATGACAAATATAATGATCTCATCAATGTGACATTTCCCATCATTGACTTGATTGAGCCGAAGGTCACCGATTTAAGCATTGTTACTTTCCTAATAGAGAAAAGGACCAAGAAGTGGCTAGATGACCAATTAGCCCAATTGCATGAACAAGGTACAGACCTAGCCTATGGGGAGATCAAATATGAGATCAAAATTGAAATATATAGTGGTGTTGCTGTGGGCCCTTCAGGTGAGGCTCCCAAGTCTCCGCCTATCACCTAGTCAAGGAAGAGGAAAGACAAAAACAAAAGGTATATACCAGGAAGGCTACCAAAGGATAGAGATCACCAAAGAAGGTAAAGAGAATGGGAACCTTTGTTCCTAAAATGCTTTCCATTTAGGAGGAAGAATATTTTCCTCAAGAAGAGGAAGAAGCTAAACAACTGTGCTCGCCACCAACCACCACTTCTGCACTCCCATCCATCGCAACCCCTACACCATCTCCTTCCACTCCTCAAGCACTTCCTGTCTCATCTCCACCTATTGTGGACATCTATGTCCTCACCTTTTCTTCTCCAAATTCTCTCACGGTTGTGCATGACTCTTCTTCCTCTACTACTTTCCCTCTATATTCTTCCTCACTCCTGCCCCCATTATCGACTATTTCCACCTTGCCACCTTCCTTGCCCACAACCTCTATGGAACCTCACCTTTCCAGATACCTTTGTCTCATATTTGAAAAACATACAACCTTTTTTCTCTAAGGTTATTCTAAGCCCTCAAGTCAAGATTCTTATGGCCCAACTCATTGCTTCCTTACCTTGCCCTCCACCTCCTACTAAGCCACCTAAGATAGAGGCTACAATGCAAATCTCTAAAGAAATGGAGAGGCTAAGTGGGGAGTAGCCCAAAGGAGCACTAGTGAATATCACTGAGGAACTTGAGGACTTAAATCATGAGGACTACTTTGATCATGTTGAGGGAGGAATAAGAATTGATTTAGACGAAGTGTCCTTTGATGAGGAAGGGAAAAAAATTCCCGAGGGTGGATATGTAGGTAAGTTTGATACTTACTACAATGTTGAAACTTTAGAGCAGGAGCTCGAGGGTGAGAAACCCAAGGAACGTAAGGATGAAGAGGAAATCTCAAAGGAGCATCACTCTGAGGAAGGGAAAACTGACACAAAAATTGATGAGGAGAAAAATGATGAGCTCACAAAAATTGGCCAAGATGAGAGCTTGCAACATGAAGAAGTGCCTCTGGAAGGAGAGCAAGATAAAGAAGAATAGAAGGATGTTGAACTTGAAAAGGACATTGAGATTGAACATGAAGAGATCAAAGGGGCAACACAAGAAGAAGCTACAAAGCAAGATAAGGAGAATGAAATGATACCAAAAGAGGATCAAAACAAAGGAGAGGAAAACATCGAAGATGCTCTTGAGTATGAGGAGGAAGAGATATCAAAGGATCAAGAGGAAGGGGAGAATAATGAATTCAATACTACATCCTCAAGACATCAAACGAAATTCCCCACATGGCTAGAGAAGCAGCTAAAAAGAAAAGCTCTAGTGTTCATAGATCCTAAGGCTCATTTGGAACAATCCTAGCCAGAACACAAGTGAAGACCCAAGAAAAGAAGAAACTGAAGATAAGGTCACACATTTCTAAAGATGCCTCTAGTTCTAGAATATTGCAAATGGCCACTCCTTCCACAAGAAAATATGCAAACACTCTTCATGGAAACGACTATCAGGTGACCACTATCAACTTGGGCCCACCAACTCAGAAGATTAATGAATTTTAAGGTTCTGTTTCCACCATCCTCCAACAAATGAAAAAATATCAATCAACAAAGGAGGATCTGTAAGTATAGGTGGAAGAATTAACTATCTACATACAATAGTGGACAACATCTAGAGAAGAAGCTCCAATAGAATCGCCTATGCCCACCTTACTGTCAAAAGAGCAGGTCAATAAAATGGGGAAGATGAAAAGCTAGACCAAGTCTACTTTTGACTGGTTCAAAAGGGTTATTGATGTGGGTGAAGGCATTCATTGTGCAACCAAGATGCATAATGAATATTGAGTCTTGCAAAAACAAGTAGAGCAGGAGATTGAAGTCTACAAAGAATTCCCTAAACTTTATAGAATTACAAACCCCAAGTTGGAGAGCATTCTCAAGCTCTCTAGAGTGATCTAGGAAAAAAAGTTGGCCCTGTCAAAAGAGGACCACTAGATTCCTGAAGCATGGATGCTTAATTTTGAATACATAAAAGGAGTTATAGAGAGGTCCCTAATGGAATTAGAAGCCAATCATGAGCGAATTGTGGATCACTAGGGTAAATGTGATGAATTCCTAAAACTAATGACAAGTTATGAGATGCTGGCACTGGAGTTAGACTAAGAGGCTATAAAGTGCAAGTTCCATAAAAGAATGGAGTAAGGAGCCAGTGACTCTCTGTCGGTATAATTCATGGATTTTTCTACACAAGCCTTCTCAGAGTCAAAGCAAATGATTAGAGCAGGAGAAACGTTCATAAAGCATCAGGATCAAATGGTGGAAGGATTCAAGAGGATTGCCTTCTAGATCTCTAAATCTGACCTTTTCAAGGAAAAGAAGCTCTTGGTTACCATTGGCAAGTTTGTTGAACATGCTAAATTACAAAAGGAAGCTGGAAACCCCATTATAGAACACACATTTGTTAAAGTAGCTATAAATCCAAAATTAGGTATAGGGCAAAATAGGCTACAAGACAAATTAGGGAAAAGACAAAATAGCCTATTTTTATATTGTAAATTTTGTACTCTTATTGGGTGATGTGAAAAACCTAAACTAGAATGAATTTGAGCCATTAATTGTAATGAAATCTTGACCATTCATTCTACTTTTTGAAAACTATAAATAGGGGCATCCTCTCATTTTCAAGAGAGAGATGAGTTGTTGTGTAAAGGCGCTCTGCAACAATATAGAAGAAAATATAAAATTTTGATATTTCCCTGATTTTTCTCATAGTGTTTGCATGATTTAGACTCCCTATTTCATTCTAATTCAGCTTATTTTACTGTTTAAGTTCATCTCCAGCTTGTCAGTTAATGTTCAACTCTAATGGTGACTACATGTTACAACATTTGATGCATTTCTAGCTCATACTTTTAGTAATTTATTAATGATAAATTGTTGTGTAAATTTAGTTTGAACCTATTTACTTGTTGCACTTAAGTTCAACTATTTATTAGCCAATAGGCTATTTACATGGGGAGATCCCACTAGGATCTCCCCTAGTTTGATGCCACTAGGGAGTTTAAACATGTAGAATGGAAGAGCTTAGCTTCTCGGTCGTGCATGGGGAGAAGACAACCAAAACCTTATATTATATTTCATTCTTTCTTGAGAAGAGGGCATTGGTATTTAATGGATTGGAAGACACGCCCTGGAATAACTTTGTGCCACCTCTATCCATAAATATGCTACGCTACTATTTCGTTGATTCTACGCATCAATTATATCCCCTCTCTGTAATTAACCCCAAGGCTGTATGATGGGTAGGCGTGATAGCAACATCCTACAGTACATTAAATTAATTTTATTCTCGATCATCGGTATTTTGCATGCAAGTTGTAGTGGCCTATCTGTGTGGATGCCTATTTTCATTACACTTTGGAGCGACCTTTTTAATCAGACTAGTAATGCTGGTAATGGCAAGGAGAGCAAGAAAATACCAGAACTGTGAAGGGGGTTTCTATTTCATGACTCACACACTATTTTTATGTAAAACTCTCTTATTATAACGCAATGATTGTTAACCCTTTATTGCTTATAGTAGTGGCAGTGGAGAAATATTTAAACGAAACAATATTGTTTTAATTATCGAGGCCCAAGGGACTAGCCATAAAATAATTATTACTATTAGTTTCAAGTTGCATCATTGCGAACTTTCCTTTCATAAGCCAATGGTTGTCAACCCTCCATTCCTTCTACTAGTGGCATTGGAGAATTTTGTATTTTGAGTGAATATCTCATTAAAAAGGTATTTTCTAATAAGTTCATTCTTTATGATTTTGTTTTCAAGTGTAATGCATGTAGTAGAGACTTTACTTTTTTTTTGTTTTTGTCTCACCATAAAAAATAAATTTGTTTATAATTTTTATTTTGAATTTGTGTTTTTTTTCACAGAACTCAACATAGGAAGGGCCACAATTGCAACATGTTTTTCTTGCTATTAAACACTATGGTGTTGCTGCAAAGAGCAAGAAATCTCATACGACGTGACAAGCACAATCCACTTGAAGTAAGGATTTTTAGCCGATAGGCTATTTACGTGGGGAGATCTCACCAGGATCTCTCCCAGTTTGACACCACTGGGAGAACCTTACGGAAACATGTTTGTCTTACCATAGGTGAAAATTATTCAGTTAAAATTTTACGGTCTGCTTTCCGTATAGTGTGTTTTTACTTTCTTCATAACTCCTTACTGTGAAGACTTTTTGCTCCAGAAAAAGAAAAATTAGATTTTGGATGTTTTCTTAAGAATAGTTTGTTTAGATATTTTTTTGGCAAAAATAATATTTAGATTTTAAATGCCTTTAGAGTGAAATTGTTTGTTTAAAATTTATTGAAGATTTTATCCCATGCAAAATATGTTCTAGGTTTTAAATGTTTTTATTGTTTAGAACTTACATCATTTTTATTTGGAGAAAATATATTTAGGTTTTCTTTGAAAGAAGATAATATTTTTTTGGTATTTTTTTTAAAAGTTGAATCTAGTGAAAATTATATTATTAAAGATTATTAAAAAATTAAAAAGTAATTATATATATATATATATATAATCAAAGGAGTTGTGTTTAAATGGTTAGGTCATAAGATTTTTAAAATGGAAATTCAAGTTTGAATCTTCTATAGTGACATCTAAAGGTGAGTTTTCACACAGTGACTCTTGGACTTTTATTGCGTCTTCAAAGTTGATTTAAGTTGAATATGTAGTTTCCAAGTTGAATATATTGAATATAGTGGTTGTGGAAGGGTAGAAGGCCCCCCGTAACCTTACACCGATAGGATGATTGACAAATTTAATGGGAGTCAAAAGGGTTGGGGGCATTCAAAATGTTGTGTACAAAAGCACGTGAATGAGTAACAGATACAAGTGTCTTAGGCACTCAAAATGGAAGTGACAACCACAATTAAGAGCTTCCTAAATAAATAAATAAATAAATAAATAATAAAATAAAATAAAAATTATAAATATACAAAAAATTATTAAAAATTATTTATCTTTAAAAAATTTGAAAAGATTTTTTATTATTTTTTAATTTAATTTTTTTAATCATTTTAAAATAAAAATCAATGAATATATGAATTCTAAACATTCATTAATGTAAAATATAAATATTAAAAATTACTTAATTTTTATTTTTTAATATCTTTTTAATAAACAAATTCTAAATAAAAATTATACATTTTAAAAATATAATATTAATATTAAAAACTAAACTATATCGATTACCTAATAAAATAATAATAATAACTTTTCAAATTTCATACATTTAAATGTAAATAGTTATCTAAAGTATTAATCGGATTCACTCACACGTATTACGAGTCTTGGTATGCACAAATCAATATATGACTAAAAAAAGGGTTTAGTTTTAAGTCAAATATGGAAGAAAAGAAGAAATTTCATGGGGGTTCCCGCAGATGTCAGACTGGAGGAGATCCTAGTGGGGAACCGATAGGCTATTTACGTGGGGAGACCCCACCAGGATCTCCTCTAGTTTAATGCTGCTGGGGAGAACTTCACGGCTGCCGGGGAGATCTTTGGTTTCTTGTTTCCCAAAATAAAATTAGCCTACGCTGCTAAATGTTGCATAGCAAAAACCGCTTCCGATGGGTTTAATCAAGAGATCAACACAAATATGTTTGACAAGGTTGCGTACCAAGGTCCCAGAGATCTTGGAGGCTGTGTGGAGATCTTTACAGATGATTTTAGCAAGGGCCCACATAAAGGAAAAGGCTTTGAGAAGCTCGTTGTGGACCCACACCAAAGTTGTCAGTAGTGTATTGACCACATGTTCCAAAAAAAAATCTGTTTGTGGTGCCTATCGGCTATTACGTTGCACACAAATATTGTGCAACTACTAGTTTATGCTTAATGGATGAATGTAATAGTCTGAAAATGTGCAAAGAACCTTAGAAGATTGCACAGATTTTGCGATACTATGGAGTATTCTTGGTTAAGCAGAATCTAGTTTGGAAGTCTATCTACTGTAACATAGGTTATTGTCGCTAATGTCCATAGCTTTAGATTTAGGACAACTTCTAAACCCTTCACCATTTTGAATTTTCTTTTAAATTTGAATCAAATGTAAGTTACCAACATCACTACATAGCCAAATATGATGTTTTCTACAAGTTTTAGGCTGCTATCATAAAAATACAGTCACTGTTCATTATTTCTAGAACCTTAAAACTTTGTGATAGGCCCATGAAAATCCATGCTTTGTGAACCATAAAGGCCCCTTGTGATTACTAGCAAATCACACACTAACACTGAACTATTTTTTCATAGTCATGACTTGACACCTGAGAGACCTTGGGGTGATTTTCTGAAACTTAGTTGTAGATTTTCACCTTTCAAGAGAAATAGTGCATTTATGTTCTTCTTGTGTTGAGAAGTGCAAAAACACCCATCAACATTACGTAGCATATTATTGTTAGAATTGCTTGGTATTCTTCCTTTCAATGTTTTCATATATCATATTTCTCTTATCATTGCTATAATGGTTGCCTATGGAGGTGGGAACACCAAAGCGGGGGACACACTATGGCAGTCCTCTTAAAACAACCCCAACATTTTTCCTCTTTGCTGTGTGTAGGTTTGTGTTGAAGTGAAGATCTTGAGATAATTAACTTGTGGGTAGGAAGGTTAGCTTTCCTCACTCTTTTTTCATTTCATGATTCAAGTAGTTAAAGTATTCTTCTTGTTGTTTTGTTGTTTAGTAGCTTTTACTTTCTATGTTTACATCAAACCTTATTTGTTAAGAAGTTAGTAGGATCTTTGTAGTTTTTGGCTATGTTTCACACTTTTTGTTTGTATAGATGCTAGCACCCCATTAAGACACTAGCGTGTTGTGCTATCATTCATGTTTCATGATTTTGTCCTCTAGTAGAGAGCTATCTAAGGTATAGTTTGAGCTTTGGAAAATTTCTCTCTTAACCTCCTAAAACTCTCAGGTCAGTAGAAAGAAATCAGTACTAAGAGTTCTCTTCTTTCTCTACTTTAAACAATTTCTAATTTCCTAAACCTTTCATCTAGTTTGAGGTAGATTAGGGCCGCCTACCATTTGAGGCCCTCCCATGGCCTGGGGTTTTGAGTAGCCGGTCTCCCTCCTCTACAATTTTATCAATAAACTCCATATAAATTTTAAGTTAAACTACTTCCTTGATAAGGTCAAACCTCTTGAAAATATTTTCATGCTGACTATCAAGACTTGAAAATACTATTAGGTAGGGTTTTTCTTTTTCTTTCATAATAAGGATTATATCAATATATGCCAAAAAAATACAACTGTCTACAGATGCAGGATCCATTAAGATTTTACAGTGCATGGACACTGATGAGCCTAGTTTTTGGTCTAGTTTTGGGTAGAATCTATAGTCTATTTGCTCATAGATGTCATGGACTTTAATACTTTAGTGTTGGTATTTGCATAATGTTTCCCTCAAACCATTGACATTTGATATTATCCTATCTCTGCAAGCTTTAATGATATTTGACATAATATGTGGGTTATCTATATTGATTTTGCATGTGATTAATGAATGTTTCTTAGAGTGGTTATAGATGTGCAGTTATTATTCGTACTGACCTTGGCATGCAAATTTAATACACCAACTTGAGGAAGACACCGCAAACTGGGCATGCACCATAACGTCTAGCTAAAGAATCGCTCCAAGTCAAAGGCAGCCGATAGCAAAGATTCTTCATGCAATTGAATGTAACCGCCTTGTAGTGGACCTTAATGATCGGGAATGTATGGGTGTTACTGATGTGCTAGATCTGTGCTTGACTTGCATGTTTGACTAGATTCCATGCATACATAACTGCCATCACTCCACTTTCTGCCTGTTTTCCCTAAATGGCATCCTCCTAGTCGTGGAGTTGACTTCCTTTTTTAGCTGTAGTATAAATAATGATTTGATGCTCCTTCTTCAGGAGGTTGCACAATTTGATATTGTACTCTCATTCTCTAGTTACAATGATACAAATACATTACTCTTTTTGTAAGCATGATTTACAATGAATAAAATAAAGTTCTGAGTTCGATCATCTGAGTTCTTGTTAGTTTAGAGGATACTTATCCAAGAGGGCCCACTTGGTGAGTAATATGTCTTCTTAGTTTAGCATTAGTTTAGTATTACTTGTTGTTTAGTACTAAGTTAGAAATCTAACGTTGACTATTCCTACAACCACTAGAATTCCATTATGTGACTGTTCCTACATCCAAAGAAGAAAGAGTAGTCTCATGTTTGTCACCCAGATTTTCATTCTTGCTCTACATCTCAACTTAGCATAGTTGTTGGTTGATGTTCAAAATTTGCTTTATTTCCTTTTAAGCAATTTACTTTCAGTATTGTATTTCTTAGCTGTAGAATGTAATGACTACTTGAGCCCCTAGTTCACATACTGTGCTGACCCATTTCAAGTTCACGTCCTTGGGTTGAAAAGTTAAATTCACCTTCATGATGATTGAATAACTATTCAGGTTAGATGTCTAGTCTCTGCATCATGGTTGTAAAGGCTCAGTTATGAAATCATTGTAGGAGGCCAACATTTTTGGCACCGTTTCCAGGGATGGTGTCAAGCTAGGATGTCTTTTGGAGTCATTGGTAGTTTTTCTTACTACAGTGTTTTTGAAAATTTTTCTTAGCATATCCTCATTTAGGAAGTAATGACCCCTCTGATTCTTTACCAATTCTTTGTGTGAGCTAACTGATAGTTAGTGATACCGCATGCATAGAGGAAGGAGAAGGGATGCTTATGGGAGATTTATTCCTAACAATCCTCATCCATTCTAGCTGGTTGAGTACCAGAACCTACCAGAAGAAGAGGAAGAAGAAGATCCAAACCCCTTTGTTGATGCATATCCTAATCTAACTAGCTCTAAAGTCTCCTCGAGAGATCAAATTCAGCTTGAAAACCCCTTTGTCTTAGAACCACATCAAGTGGGCATGGGTGATGCAAATAGGAATAGACAAAACCAACTAGCTTTTCCTTTTCCCATTGCCCATCAAAATGAAGTTGACAATATCAAGAAAATTCCTACCTCACCACTCCCCAAGTTTTATGGACTTGTGATAGAAGATCCTGATACCTTCTTATTTGAGTTTGACATACTCTGCAGGAGTTATGATTATACTATTGATGCTCATCGGCTTAAGTTATTTCCCACCACTTTGAAAGAGGCCGCATTAAGAAGGTTCATGAGCCTAGGAAAATATACTATAGAAACTTGGGAAGAAATGAAGACTGAATTCTTTGAGAAATACAAGAAATACTGTAGAGGTAGTGACATGAGAAGAGGTGATATTTTCAAGATGTAGCAAAATGAAGATGAGAGCTTGGAAGATTACATTACAAGGTTATTGTTTTTCCTGCAAAAGTCCCCACACCATGCACTTAATGAGGACTCACAAAAGTTGCTTTTCCTGAGACGAATCAATGACAAATGTATTGATGCCTTGGACCTCATGGCAGGAGGAGATATCTCCCAAGTTCCTTGGGAAAATATCAAGAAAATATGCTAGAATTACTTTAGGGCAGCTTCAAAGAAAGGGAGAGGTCATCAATCTTCCATGGGTAAGTCAACTACCGGTGGGGTTTCAAGAATGGAGATCACTCATTTGTTGGAAGACTTCAAACAAGATATTATCAACAAGCTAGCTACTTAGCTAGATACACTTTAGGCTAGAAAGAAGCAAGAGGAGGAAAAGACGATGTTGAAAAAGTATTGTCCCCACTGCAGACAAAAGAAGGACTATAGATGTAAGATGGTAGCTAACCTGGAAAGCAAGTAGATTCCACCTGAGTTCATGCCAATTCAGATTGAAGAAGACCGAGTCTACCATGTTGCACAAAGGAAGCCTTGGGCTCCAAGACAAGGTATGCCACTAGATCCACTATCCTATGCTAGACCATATTTTAACTCTTATTCATCTGGTAACCAATGGCAATCCCATATCCACCCAGTTATGGAGGATATCCACCACAACCTTGGAGTAACCCTCCAAATGCTTGTCCCAACCATCAGAGTTATCCACCTTAGTGGAAACAACCTTAGGGGAATTGGTAGCAATTTCAAGGGTATTGGCAACCACCTCCAGGAAATTGGCAGCAAACAAATCAATGGAGAGGAGGACAACAATGGCCTACTCAGACAACCAGTTATATGTAATCACCTTCTCAACCCCAACAACCTACTCTAATGCCTCCACCTACTAATCCAAGCTCAAATGCACCTAAACCCACTCAGATACCAGCTCAACCCAGACCCAATCCAAATAACAAACCATAATAGCAGCCTACATACTCTGTTGATTCAAATCAATTCCCTGCATATTCTGTGAGTGTAAGTGATATGCACTTGCATCTAGGAACCACTCTAATAGGCACTTCCAAGCCCATTATCTTTGAGATTCCTATGGAAGAGGAGGAGGAGCCACTGAATAATCCCATTCAACCAAATGCGCCTAAAAATCCTGAATCAGTTCAAGTCAAGCAAACTGAACAAGAACCACCATTCCCTCAGAGGTTGGAAGTTGCCAGGAAGAAAGAAGAAAAGGAGGATACCACTTTTGACATCCTGGATCAGCTAAAGCATATATGTGTTTAGATACCCCTATTTCAGGCCATAAAGGATGTTCTAATCTATGAAAAATCTATCAAGGAAGCTTGTCTTAAGAAGCTAGGAAGGAAGAAGAGAGACCCAACTATAGTTCATGTGGTAGGTCAGCTAGCTACTATCATGCTGGGAAAAGTGACTATTCCCAAGTATAATGATCCAGGAAGTCCTGTGGTAGCAATTTTCATAAACGAGATCCAAGTGAAGAATGCTTTGATTGATTTAGGGGCAACAATCAATGTAATAACTAAAGACATCCTGCAGCAACTAAACATTGCAAGAATGAGATCTACTCCTACTATTCTGCAGCTTGTTGATAGCTCTACTATTAAGCCTGATGGTGTAGTGGAGGATCTTGTGGTAGTTCTAGACTCCTGGGAATACCCAACAGATTTTATGATTCTTTCTCCTAAGACTACACTAGGTGGGTATCCCATCATTCTTGGAAGGCCTTGGTTGGCAACTACAAATGCATACATTGGATGTCGATTAGGTGACATGACCATTTCAGATGGAAGGAATACTAAAAAGTTTTTTCTTTATCCCCCTGCTCAGCCATCTCATGATAAAGAAGATTTTGTATGGCCACAAGTTGGTGACGAGGCCGAGGAAGTTAATTCTATGGCGTAACTTATGATGCTAGGTAGAAGCTCTTTCATGCAGCTCCAAGATGAGGATGAAGTGTTGGCTAATGTCATTCAAAGCCATTATGAAGTGGAGGAAGCATCATATTCTACTTCAGTTAGGACACTTCTTCCTACTCTTCTTGTAGCCACTGTTCCTACAAAAATTCTTCCTGTAGACGATCTTCCTGCATCCACTATTCTTGCAAACATTCTTCCTGTAGACGATCTTCCTGCATCCACTCTTCTTGCAGCCACCATTCCTACAAACATTCTTCCTGCAGATGATCTTCTTGCAGCCACTCTTTCTGCAACCACTATTCCTGCAGACAGACTTCCTACAGCAACGGGTATGTTCCATACATTGCTTCCATATGAACTAAAGGTACCATGTATTAATGAAGCAACAATGATAGAGTTAACTACACAAGTCTAGGTGTCAGAGGGAAAATATTTGAATGTTAATAGTAAATTGAATGAAGAGAAACAACTATTATTGGAAAACCTATTAAGGGCCCATCAACATGCATTTTCATGGGATTATCATGATATGAAGGGACTGGATCCTAAACTTTGTACCCATAGAATTTATATAAGAGATGATTGCACTCTAGTAAGACAGCCACAAAGAAGAATTAACCCTGCACTAAGAGAAATTGTGAAAGGAGAATTGTAGAAATTGCTAGATGCAAGATTTATCTACCCCATTTTAGATAGTTAGTGGGTGTCTCCATTAATGGTTGTGCCCAAGAAAGGAGGGAAATGGCGAGTTTGTGTTGATTATAGGGAACTTAATGCTACCACCAAGAAGGATCACTTTCCTTTACCCTTTATTGATCAAGTTTTGGACACACTTGTAGGAAAGCAATACTTCTCTTTTCTAGATGGATTCAACGGTTACAACCAGATCGAAATTGCACCAAAAGATAAGGAGATGACCACATTTACCTATCCATGGGGGACCTATGCCTATTTGGTACTCCCATTTGGCTTGTGCAATGCACCTGTGACTTTTTAGAGGGCAATCATTAGCATATTCTCAGACATTTCTCATGATTGCATGGAGATTTATATGGATGACTTCACCACTTATGGTGTTGATTTTAATCAAGCATTGGAGAATCTCAAGAGAGTCCTACAGAGATGTGAAGACCAAAACTTGTCCTTAAATAGTGAAAAGTGTTTCATGATGATGCAAGAGGGTGTAGTTCTTGGCCACTACATATCCCACAAGGGAATTCAAGTAGATCCTACAAAAATTGAGGTAATCACAAATATTCCTACACTTGCAGAAAAAAGGATGTTAGGAGTTTCTTGGGCCATGCAAGATATTATAGGTGATTCATCAAGGATTTTAGCAAGGTAGCAGCACCATTGTATACCCTTCTCACTAAAGATGCTAAATTTTAGTGGACTGAAGCTTGTGACAAGGAATTTTCTAACTTGAAGGTAGCTTTGACTCATGCTCTTGTACTCAAGGGACCCAATTGGGATCTTCCTTTCCACATCCACATTGATACACCAAATTATGCCATAGGAGCAGTCTTAGGACAGATGAAAATGCTACTTACTTTGTCAACAAAAATTTGCAAGGAGCTGAATTCAATTATACAGTGACAAAGAAAGAGATGCTGACAGTAATCTATGCATTGAAAAAATTCATACATTACATAACGGGCTACCAAATCTTTGTACAAACTGATCATACAACCATTAGATATCTCATGAATAAACCTTTGATCATAGGTAGATTGGCAAGATGGTTATTGTTGATGTAGGAGTTTGATATAACCATTGTGGATAAGCCAGGAAAGGCCAATGTTGTTGGAGATTTTCTTTCAAGGCTAACTACATCAGAAGAAAATCATCCCATAGATGACTATTTTCCTGATGAGCATCTATTCTCTCTCAATGTACAAATGCCCTGGTATGCTGACATAGCCAATTACTTGGTTACAGGTAGAGTTCCTTCTCACTTCTCCCCAAAAGAGAAAAGGGCGCTCATTGAAAAATCTTTTCCTTTCTCTTGGATTGCTGGATGTTTGTTTTATACTGGACCTGACCATGTCATGAGAAGATGTGTGAGAGAAGATGAGACATATGACATTTTGCATGCATGTCACAATGAACCATGTGGAGGACACTTTGTAGCCAAGAGGACATTAATGAAGGTCTTGAACATAGGATATTACTGGCCAACACTCCACAGGGATGCAGGAAGGTATACCAAAAAATGTTATAGATGTCAAAGAATGGGCAAACCAACCAGATTTGATGAAATGCCACTTTTCCCTCAGATACTAATCACACCCTTTGACACGTGGGGATTAGATTTTGTGGGACCAATTGACCCTCCATCAAATGGTAAGTCTTATATATTGGTATGCATTGATTATGTAACAAAATGGGTAGAAGTTAAGGCCATGAAGCATGCAAGAGATAACAAGGTTGCAGATTTTCTTTATGAGGAGTTTTTGACAAGATATGGAATCCCAAGAGAAATAGTGATTAATCAAGGGCCACAATTCACATCAACTCTTGTTGCAGAACTAGTTAATGAGTACAATATAAGGCACATAAAGTCTACTCCTTATCACCCCCAAGCTAATGGCCAAGTTGAGGTGACAAACAAAGAAATTGAAGCCATTCTGACTAAAACGGTAGTTGTTCATAGAAAGGATTGGGAAAATAGATTACTAGAAGTTGTTTGGGCCTATAGGACAACCTAGAAAACAACTACAAGCTTCACCCCATTTGAGTTTTTTTATGGAAAGACAACTATGATCCCAATTGAATTTGAACATAAGACTTTGCGAACTATAGTGGATTTAGGGATGGATATTTCTGAAGCATCGAGAGAAAGAATCATGTAGTTAAATGCTTTAGATGAGATAAGAAGAGCAGCCTTGCAACATACATAAGTAGTGAAGAATCAAAGGATCAAGGGGCATGACAAATTTATCAAGGACAAGAAGTTCAAACCAGGAGATTGGGCCTTTCTCTATGATTAAAGATACCAGGACAATGCAGAAAAATTGCAGACAAGGTGGCTAGGACCATATGAAGTTGTTGAGGTCTTTCCTAATGGAGCTGTTCAACTCACCACCATTGACCCTGTTAGGTTCAAATTACTTGTCAATGGTCATCACCTTAGATTATACCATAAGCCAACTTCTAAAGAAGAGTTCCTGCAGTAATTCACCCAACACTTAGAGTTTCTTGCAGCCGAAGGCGGTGGACCTAGTGTCCCTCCTTCAGCCTAATTGAGGTATGTACTTTTCATAATAAATACTTTCACTTGCCTGGAAGTCCATTTCTTCATCATCCACCTATCCACCCATCCATCACCACCTTTCTCTCTCTTCCATCACTTCATTCCACCTCACCTCCACCTCATCTTCATTATTGCTCAATTTATTTTCCAACAAGGAAAGCGTTACTTTATCCACGATCTTTGCAACAAATATTCCACACATTCAGGTATGTGCACACTAATTTCTATCTTTAATCATCTTTTAAGTGTGTTCATTTAATCACTGTACGTTAGTATATTATTCACATAAATGCCATCATTACCTATCAATCGCCACTGCCATCTAAAATGTGCGGACACATGTCCAAATTTAGGTTGGGGGGAGGGGAAAGAAAAAGATGCAAATATTTTTTGAATTTATTGCCTATGTGTCAAATCATATTAGGCTACGTTAGAAAATTTAAAAATGAGTTGATTTGAAATCCGAG
This sequence comes from Sequoia sempervirens, assembly GCA_007258455.2. NCBI lineage: Eukaryota > Viridiplantae > Streptophyta > Pinopsida > Cupressales > Cupressaceae > Sequoia > Sequoia sempervirens. The sequence goes on along the minus strand of VDFB02193867.1, from coordinate 621,581,300 downwards.
TGGAAGGATGACTTGCATGTGTGAAGTGACAATAGCTGCAACTACCATTTCTTCCTATCATAATTTCCCTTTATCACTCATTTTCTTGCCATTATTGCTCTGTCGTAATCTTGAGTTGCAAACAAAAAGGCAAAACAAAAGAAAGGAAATTTATTTGACACTGGCACTAGAAATTTAGCAGACTGGTCTTGGAATTTAGTAGACACTACAAGGAAGTGCATTTGATTTTCAGAAGGGAATTGTAGGAAAAGAAGTTGTAGAGCATTTGTTTGATTGGAGATAATGGGAGGTGGGTTAATTTGAAACGAACCCATGGTGCATGATATTTTACTGTAGGATGCACAATGCCTAGCCAAATTTCAAAACTATGGATGGATAGATTACTTTTTGAAGTTGGATGGTTTTGATGAAGGAATTGCCCTCAAATTTTCCTAGACATTTTTCAGAAGGAAAAGCCACAGTAAAAGGGTTAAAAGTTGTGGCAACAAAGGAAAGAATTGCAGAGGTTATAGGGTTACTTGCTGATGGTGAAAATTATCTTGCTTTCAGAGACATTAGGTCAGCCAGGGCTGAATTGACAGAGCCAAATCACCCCCCATTGAGTATAGATAAATAGGGTGCAAAGAGAATGTATGTGCCTGAGCCATGGAAGTAGATAGCTATGTATGTTATCAAATACATCACTTGTGAGGGTCACCAGTCAAATTTGCATTATGTCCACTTCAAGCTTTTGAATCACATGAGGCACGAAAGGAGGATGAATGTGCCCAATGTGATGTACAATCTTCTCTCAATCATGGTAGTCGAGACCCAAAAAGGTAGGGATAATTCTGTTTCCCACCATTTCTTGATTAAATTGCTAGTTGAAAATTCTTTGCATGATGTATTTGGAATGACCTAGGAAGATTTTATCAATGTTGATCAAAATTATCATCAGGAAGAGTTTTTCAATGTTAAGCACTTGCCACCTAGGGCTATACCTCAATCCCATAGGTCTAGCAGGAGAGTAAGTATGGCTGAAGCCATTCCTAGTGCTTCAAATTTTGGTGTTGGCTCTAGTGTGAATCCTCCTACAACAAAAGAAGCTATATAAATTAATTCTTCTGGAATAGAGCACTCAGAAAAAGAAAGCTCTTCCTTGGATTTTGATGATGAAGTTCCACTTGAAACACTCATGAAAACTAGGGCACAATAGAGAGAGGTAGAAATGAGAAAAGGAAAGGCTAAAACATAGCCTGTAGAAAGAGAAGTGTCAAGTTCTAAGAAGAGGAAGGTTGATACTATTCATCCTATAGCCAAAGGAAAATGTGAGAGACCTCCCAAGAAATCAAGACCAGCTTGGCCTGTGATTGGTACGCCTCTACAGGAAATCCCTAAACCTAGTGAGACCTCCCATGAGGATGCTGAAGCTCCAATGGAGCAGAAGCATGTTGAAGAAGAAGAGGACATATTTAGGGGAGCAAAAAATATAACACTGGCCTATCTTGCTAGCATTGCAGAAGAATTGGAGGAAAATTAGGACTCCCTGCAACATGAGCAAGAGGTCCTGTAGCAAAACCCAGAACCGGAGTAGGAGTTCCCGCAACCACAACAAGAACAAGAGTGCCTGCAACAAAAGGAAGAAAAAACAACACCCTTACAGCCATAGATAACTGGACAACCTGAGTCCATTCAAATAGTGCCATATGAGGAGTCGCCATCAACAAATACACTGGTAGGCATTCATAATCCTCCTAGTTTTACAGTACATGTAATTTTGAATTTATGGAAAGAGATACAAAGAAGGGAGGAAGAATGGAAAAAGGAAAAATGGAAATTGAAGGAGGAAATTCAAAAGAAGGATGAAGAGGTTCAGGATAAAGATGTAGAAATTGCAACCCTGAAGTAGAGGGTAGATATGGCAGCTTTGGCACCAAAGATTCTAGAATGTGGAGATCCTCCAAGGGTTTATGCTCTACTCCTGAAAGAGAAGTATCTCTCTTTTAATATGTCAAGACTTGCCTCAGGTTTGAATCCTTCTATTGATACCCCTATGGAATTTTTTAATACTTATGGGATTGCCTCACTTGAAATGAAGAATTCTCTATGTGAATTTTATTTACATAATTATGTTGTCACAAAAAACATGATTGGAATCCATTACTGTATGTTGGGGATGTTCAATTGAGAGCATTCATGTCTTGGGTGCAAAATGAGATTAGTTGGGGACAACAACATGGTGCTTATAAACAATTGGAGTCTGATATCCCTTTGCCTGTTAGAGCTGAATCAAGCAACCCAAGGGATATTTATAGAGAATGGAATAGAATGCTACTCAGACCAAGTTATGGCAATAGGATTATGCCTTGGATTGAGGTAGTTTACACTGAGTATGAGGTAAAGAAAATAAAATAGGAGGAAACCATGAGGAGATGTTTATCACAAAGATGGAATAGTTTGATTGATGAGCTAAAATAGGCTGAGCCTGATTCCATCCACAATTATGCTACAACATTAAAAAGAATTGAGAGGCATATTCAGATTGGGAGAACTCAAGGATGGTCTTGGATTCCCCTAACTTTTCAGCCACCCATGCTCATGTGGCCCGTGCCAAATTTTAGATTCTAATAGTATGACATTGCTGCAGAGAGGCAAAGATGGAATAGGTTTGATAGATTGGGAGGATTCTATTGGGATCCTAACTCATGTACTACAGCCACTAATGTCAGATAGTTCTCAATTGAAAATTTTAGAGCTTTGACCAAGTAGAAGAACAACTCTTCCCCTGCTGGAGGACCAACAAAATGTTAGGTTAGGGGCAGTGATGAGCCTAGTTTTTGGTCTAGTTTTGGGTAGAATCTATAGTCTATTTGCTCATAGATGTCATGGAATTTAATGTTCAAGTGTTGGTATTGGCATAATGTTTCCCTCAAACCATTGACATTTGATATTATCCTATCTCTACAATCTTTAATGATATTTGACATAATATGTGGGTTATCTATATTAATTTTGCATGTGATTAATGAATGTTTCTTAGAGTGGTTATAGATGTGCAGTTATTATGCGTACTGACCTTGACATGCAGAGTTAATACACTAAGTTGAGGAAGACACCGCCAGTTGGGCATGCAGCATAACATTCAGCTGAGGAATCACTCCAAGTCAAAGGTAGCTAGTAGCAAAGATTCTTCATGCAACTGAATGTAACCACCTTGTAGTGGACCTTAATGATCGAGCATGCATGGGTGTTATTGCTATGCTATATTTTCACTTGACTTGCATGTTTGACTAGATTCCATGCATGCATAACTGCCATCGCTCCACTTTCCATATGTTTTCCCTAAATGTCGTCCTCCCAGTCATGGAGTTGACTGCCTTATTTAGATATAGTATAAATAATGATTTGATGCTCCTTCTTTAGGAGGTTGCGCAATTTGATATTGTACTCTCATTCTCTAGTTTCGGTGATACAGATACATTATTATTTTTGTATGCATGATTTATAGTGAATAAAATAAGGTTCTGAGTTCGAGCATCTCAGTTCTTGTTAGTTTAGAGGATACTTATCTAAGGGGGACCACTTGGTGAGTAATCTGTCTTCTTAGTTTAGCATTAGTTTAGTATTACTTGTTGTTTAGTACTTAGTTAGAAATCTAGCATCAATTGTTCCTACAACTACTAGAATTCTATTCCATGACTATTTCTACAACCGAAGCAGATAGAGTAGTCTCTTGTTTGTTGCTTAGATTTTCATTCTTGATCTGCATTTTAGCTTAGCATAGTTGTTGGTTGATGTTCAACATTTTCTTTATTTCCTTTTAATCAATTTACTTTCTATATTGTGTTTCTTAGCTGTAGAATGCAATCACTACTTGAGCCCCTAGCGCACATACTATGTTGACCCATTTCAAGTTCACGTCCCTAGGTTGACAAGTTAAATGCACCTTCATGATGATTGAATAGATATTCAGGTTAGATGTCTAGTCTTTGAATCATGGTTGTAAAGGCTCAGTTATGAAATCATTGTAGGAGGCCAATAGACACCATTAGAAGAAAAACACCAAAACATGCCCCCACTACCTATCAACCACCCAAAACCCTGACATGTATGAAAAGAGAGGATGAATATTTACATGATTTAAAAAATATCTCAAAGTAGATTTACCCATTATCACATAGAACCAGACACCCAACCCCCATCACATGAAATCATTGGCCTTCATGAAAGCATCAAATTTGGCTACCCATTTGAATCCCTTCGCTTCCACCTACCGCAACACATTTTTTAGGAAATCTATACCGACCGCTGCTAGCATCCTATGGCGGACCAATGCCATGCCTTTCAGGTCTAGAAGGAATGGGTAGTTTTTGATGACCTACCCCTGTTTCTTGACCAGCTCCAAGTCCTTAGGTTGTGGCACCTAGACCCTTGGAATTTCCACCTTGAGAATCTCATCCATCCCCTCCATCAACCCCTTTTTGAAAAGTTTGCAAACCAGAGTCTTAGCTTCACCTTTGGCTGTGTGGATATCCAATAGAGATGCAAGAAACCTTGAGAAAATTTGAGAATTCACCTAGGGAGTCTTGTGTGGCACAGATTCCCTTTCCCTAGCACGATTTTAATGACCACCATCGTATGTAGATCAATATTCAGAAGAATGTGCTTAAGGTGTTGATCAAAGACACCATTGAAGGCATTTTGTCACTCTTTGCACCCCAGTTGAACTGGGGTGTCGGCCCCAAAGAAAACCAGTGAATCAACAAACATATGCACTATGAATTTTGTTCTTTCCACCATTGAAAGCTATCTTCGAGCTTGCGCAAAGCCAAGAAGAAAGGAGAATGTAGAGACAAATTACCACCTTCAAGAGAGCTATCACCTTAAATGTGTGAAAGATTATCATGTTGTAAAAATTAATGTTTTCCACCCTGCATGACAAACCACTATGACCTTCCTCCATTCGGTGTCATGAGTACGCTGATTCACATGATGGCCAAACATGATGCCTATAGGTGTAATGTGCACATCCAATCTGAGTATGGTGAATATGCTTCATTATTTCCTTTCACTTGCGAAGATACAAACACAAAGCCATGTGAAGTCTATTGATGGGGCATCAACTCACCTTAATCGTCCATTCTCACCCCTTAAATTAGACTTTCCACAATCCCATGTGGAAAGTTTCCAATTAGGTAGGTTATTTTAAATTAGGTGTCCATGTCCTTTTGATCTAGAAAATTCTAAATTTAATAATTAATACTAGTAGTTGATACTATTAATTTCCTATTTATACCACTAAATTGTATACATACATATAAAACCATTTATTTTCTATTATTCATTTCCAACACTTAGTCAATTTGTTAATTTCCAAGTCATACATGTTCTAGTCTAGCATAGTTTATCTTGTGCCTAGTCCAATTGATAATCCTAGATTTTTTTGTTATAAATTAGTTTTAGGATAGTTGGAGATATTCTTAGTAAGCAATATTGTCCAATTTTTATCAATACACAACTATGCCTTTAAAAAGAACCTTGTGTACATAAGCACACTTTTAAATTTTTCTCTTTAGTTTCTTTTAATTACTAATGTAGTCCTCTTGTATCCATGAATAAAGGAGATGACATGTCTAAGTGATCATGGAAATAAATTATAATCAATTGCAATCAAGGTGTCAATGATTTACTATAACTAAGACCTATCAATATTTGAACTTTCAAAAAGTGGTTCAATTAGCACAACTTAACTAAGACAAAGGTGGCCTTGATTGAATAAAGGTAGCACATAGGATTAATAAGGTAATGGCGGAATTTATGCAGCTAAATTCAAGGTGAATACATATTATTTTCTATCTAGGTGATGTAAATTAAACAATATTAATGGGTGAATATAAGATAATAAGTGATAATAAAAATGCTAAAAATATACTCAAGTAACTTTATGTGAAAAATTGAATAAGCTATCTTCATGATATAAAAATAATGTATGAGTAAAACTTGTAATAAATCGAGTGTCATTAAAAGGGTATTGTTTTTTTTGAAAATTTTAAATTAATGTAGTGAAAATTGAATATTTCAATGAGGTATTACTATTTTTATTACCAAAAAAAATTAAAAAGGTGTTATTCTAGCCAACCTATGTATGGGGAAAATATTTTTCTTTTAAAATTCTGATATAAGGAGACATGAGTAGATGTGATACATATTATTTTGATTTTTTTGGTAAATACATGATTTCTTATATTTTTTATCATAACTTTTTAAAAATATTAAAAAGATAAATTTCTAGCCAACCTAATAATTGTTGCAATTACAAAATTTCCCTTATTTCTAGTGAAATCCTAAAACCTTTGGATTTCTATATTGTTTGATCATATTTTTCATAATTCTCATATATTCATCTTTTGGGATTCATGTTCGTTATCCATGGAATTTTGTATGTTGGCCACTTTGACCTTCTCTATATTTTTTGAGTTTTGTTGTTTAGCTTTATTTTTTATTTTGTGTTCTCTCTAGGTTATGTGTCACATCCCTCTCCATGGGAATGATAGGGACATATATTAGTGTATAAATTATAAGATTGGTGGAAGGAGAGGGTTGTATGAGGATATTGGAGAAAAATATGGACAACATTCATTTATATCGATCCTGAGGATAGTTCAAAGTATGTCTTGTAAAATAGGTGTTATGACAATAATCAACTAAGTAAATATGGTTGATAATTGGGACCATTATTTGTAGAGGTAGTTTAAGAACCTTGTTCTGACTAATCTTAAATTTTAACTGTACCATCATAAATTGTCACCCTTGACAATTTCACTTTACGTTTTGTCCCCCTTAAATTATTGGACCTAATTGAAAACCTAATCCCCTAAATTATGCATCATATGACCCATTTTTAATAATCACCAATGAATTGAAAGTGTGAAACAAATGCATTTATGTAATACTTTTCCCCTGATAGTTAAAGTCTTGGAAAATAGGGCTAGGACACTCACACTCTAGGTGTGAGTGTCACCCTATTTTGGACCCAAATTCAAATATGTTGGTGTCAGAATTTTATCATTTTCAATTCAATTGTCCAAAGTCAGCTATCGAGATTTAATTTACAAGAAATTGATTAATTGCATATAAATACCTAGTTATTGCATTATTTTAATCCTAACAATAAATTATTGGAGAATTATTGTCAAGAGAAAGTCAAGAGAATTCAAGAGAAACATTTTTAAGTGATTCATTGTAGCAATTCATGTTTGAATAATTCATCATAATTTTATGTAAGTTCATTCATGTTATGTTGTTATATTGCTTGTGAAGGCTAACCATTTGTTGGTCTCCAAGAAATTCAACCATTCAAGAAAATAAAGAAAGCAAGATCCAAGACCTTGAGGTGATGTGCCTGAACTCATTCCTTCAAGGAAGCCATTGAAGGGTGGTGAGTTGCAAAACTTTGTTGATTCATCATTCCTTCCTATCATTTATCCATTTATCATTGGCATTTCCATTGTGGAAGTGGAAACACCGACATGGGATATGAATAAGGTAAGAACCTAAATAGCACAACCATTCCTCTCTCTTTAAATTTGTAGGTTTCAAGTTAGAAAGAAATTGAAGCTTGAAGACCCATTTTTCATTGTTGCAATCAAAACCCTACATCTTTTCATCTCATGGAAACTCACCTACAAAATTATCCAACAATGATCTAAAAGATTTGTAAGAAAAAATGGAAGGCTCTAATCTAACATCAGAGGGTTGTGAAGGAAGATCTAAAAAATATCTACAAGGACACTCATGCCTTGGGTGCCCGTGTCCATTTTTAGCCCCGAATTTGAACCACAGGTGCATAAAGTCCTGCTCTTCTCATTTCAATTATCCAAATTTATTTGTGAACTTTTGTGTTTGCATTCAAATAGTATATTTCACTATGAGCCTAGTCATTATATTGCATTTCATCCCTAAATTCATCTTATATTTGGTCAAGGGCTGGTTGAATCATCTTTCAGCTTTAATTCAAACACATACCTTATAAAATCCATCAAACACCCAACATCCTAAGACATACTCTTTCATTGAAACCTAGAAGAATAAAGAAGAAAGAAAACTAAGGGGAGTGCAAACCCTATCATTTTGGGATTCCTCCCATCCTTTCACACCCTCCTGTCATTTATGTATGTTTCATTTTGGTGAATGTGACATGTTAACATTATATACCTTCTAAAATTTTCCATAATTCACCCTAGATCTAGGTTTTTCATTTCTCATTCAGGGTTTTATTTTTTGTATCATAAAAAGCCATAAAAAATTAAAAAAATTGCATTTATATTGCATTATAATCTATAATAGGACTCTTTTTTAGACATTCTAGCTCAAATCTACATTCAAATTGCATTCATTAGGTCATTAAAATATGAGATTGTTCATTGTATTCATTTAGGAATTTTTCATTTAGGCCAAATTTGTTTCAAAATCTCATTATTTTGTTTCAAAATTACATCAAATAATCATTCTCAAAGTTTTGCATATTGAAATCAGTCAATTATTGTATCTTAGATCTAAAAATTGCATTCAAGATTGTAATTTACTGTTCACACATTTTTAACATTATTGCAAACTTACATTTTTCAATTTCATAATCATAAATTCAACAAAATATGGAAAACATTCACTATTATACGTGTTTGCACATAGATTTGAGAACCTTAAATAGTAACATACATAGTCAAACTTTGAATTTCCTGAAACCCTATCGAGGACACATACACCTTGGGTGTCTCTGTCTTTCCTTTTCATTAAAATTTGGCTCCCATCACTATTTTTTGTTCTTTGTAGGATTCTACTATTTGGATTCTATTTTTATATTTCAAAATTGTCATTTATTTCCGACATTGTTGCACATTAGCATTATTAAGTTCATAATCATAAATTCAACAAAACCTAGAAAAACATCACTATTAGACCTATTTGCACACATATGGGAACATTAAATGTTCCCTAAATACACAAAATTTAAATTTATTGAAACCATGTCCATGACATAGATGCCCTAGGCACCTCTGTCCTACTTTTTTGGCTAAAATTTGGCTTGGATCTCTATTTTTGTGTTCTCTATATACTTTTGTTGTTTGAATTTTCGTTTTGAGTGCTTTTTTGTCTCTGTTTGACAATTTTGTGTTCATAGTGGGTATACTTAGAATTTTGAAACTCGCATGAGCTTCACGACCTCTGTCTTATTGCTAATACTTCAATGAGACATATTTTTTATACTTATGGAATCCTGCACTATTTTTACATCTATTGTGGATCCTCAGTCTTCCAACTCTTTCATGCAAAGTGTTGTCAATAATCAATCCATTTTGGAATCTATCCCCAATGTTACAATATTGATGCCAACTTTACAATCAAATATTTTATAGATGTTGAGTCTATAGTTTCCCATGTTCTTGAAGACAAACTGAAACAATTGGACAAAGAATTAGAAGGATTATAAGATTATGCGAGTATTGAATCCCTAGCTTGCATAATGGTTCCTGTAATAGATAACATGAGGAAATTGATTAATGATTCTCAAGGATTAGAGGTTTTGTGTAGCCTAGCCCATATAGTTGATGCTAACATACCTAGAATGGCTAGTTGAACTCAAGATTTGGGATACACTCAAAGTCAAGGAGGAAGTCAAGTGTCCCTCCCTATATCTATAGATTCTATTCCCATGTACACAAACCCAATTGTTGCTTCAACGATACAACAATGTGTAGTGTAGGAAATTGTATACCTTTACAATTTCACACTATGTTTGGGTCCCTTATTTTATTGGACTTAATTTACCATGTTATGCATTTCAAAGCCTTATTTTTACCATTTTCCAAAAGGAGAACCAACATTAAATAAATGCATTTAATATTTTAATTGCCATGGATTATGAGTGTCCTTGAAATTTAGGCTAGGACCCATATTCCCAAAGGAAAATGGGTCCTATTTATGTCTTAGGACCCATTTTAAAATATTATTTTGGTGGTCTTTTAATGATTCAAATTCATATTGAAAATGACAGCTTTTAGAATCCAATTTTTGGGAAATTAGATAAACACCTATAAATACATAGTCTTTTTATCATTTGAAATCTAACACTTATCAAGAATCAAGAGGTGAACATACAAGAGAAAATATTATTGTCAAGAGCATTCAAGAACAATATTATTAGTCATTATTAGCAGAAATCAATATCCTAACATCATGTATGTGTGTTCATGTTGTCTTGTGAAGGTTAACCTGCATTGCAGATCCTCAAGCATCCAAGAATTCAAGTATTTAAGTAAATCAAGAAAGCAAGATCTAATTCCTTTGAAGATATGTGTATGAATTTAGTCCTTCAAGGAATCCATTGAAGGGTGGTGAGTTACAACATGTGTTCATTCATCATTTCCTTCCCTTTTATTATCTTTTTATTAAAGTTTAATTACCAAACTAGGTTTTGACCAAGGCAAACCCCCATACAAACAAAGAAAAACATTTTTCCTTCTTTGTGTATGTGCAGGTTATAGGTTGAAGAAAGATTGAAGAGATCTTAAAGAGAAATTTTGTATTGTTTCATTTTTTGTCATCATTCTTGCCAAGCCATGGAAACTAAGATGCAAAATTTATTTCCATCATCCCAACAAGTTTGCAAGAAAAAATTGACATCTCAAATCTGACATCAGAGGATTGTAAAAAGAGTTTTCAGAAGCCCTATCAAGGATCCATTCACCTAGAGGTGAACTAGTCCTTTTGCACTACTCAAAATCAACTTTTGGTGATAGGTACATGCTATCAGACCCTTCTCAGATCTGCCTACAAATTGTTATTTCAATTTCTGTACATCTAGGAATCTGTTATTTACATCTTAGGTTATCTAGTTCATTTGGTTGTAATTTTTGAAATAATTCCTATTTTTTTGTTTTTGTCATTAAAGAATCACCAAACTAGGTTTGTTTGACTCACCTTTCAGTTTGAAAGTTAATATCTTGACCTTGTTGGTTTGCATTCTTAATGAAATTCTTGGGGAAGAGAGACTTTAAATCATAATTCTCCTTTACACATAAGGAAATTAGGGTTTCCTCCCCCTCTTTTCCTTCCATTTCATTTTGGTGAACCTAAAATTCTTACAACATTGCTTTTTGATTCGGAGGTCTTTCAAACCCTAGATCTAGATTTTACATCATTGTATTTTGCATTCCTCATTTAGGGTTAGATATTGTATATTTGCATCATTAAAAAATTAAAAATCCAAAAATATTGCATGCATCTTGTATTATAGTTTGTAGTAGTTTATGCTTCAGTCATTTAGATTAAAAATTTATTCAAAATTGCACTCAAAATTATCACTTTTGTTTACACATTGTCATACATTTGCATTTTTATTTCATTAAAAAATTCTAGTAAAAATAGTCACATTAAAACTACTTTGCAACTAGAATAGTAATAATAAACATTAACTCAGACACTCAAAATTTATTTTTTCAGACCCTTCTACAAATACTCATTCACCCCTGGGCAACTTGTCCGTGTACGGGTGCTTCTACAAAATTCTGTACACATTTATGTTTCTATTTTCTTAGATTCCTTGTACTTGTAGATATCTATTTTTGTTTCAAAAATTATATGTTCTGAAGTATTTTTACATCTAGTTCATTTGGAAAAATAAAGTACATTATTTACTATCAAAATTTGCATTAAAATATCATTTTTTTTAGATCTTTGCATTTTAAATAAGTCAATTATCAATTATCAAATCTAAATCAAGTTACTCAAATAACATTGCATATTTTCATCTTGCATAGAATTGGTAAAGTTTCATCATGGATATGTGTTTTGGTAAAGTTTGGATGTCCTTGAAATCTTTGGTTGATGTCACAAGTTGTGTGTTTGGTGATGATCATAATGCAATTGAGACCATTCATGAGCCTTCACCTCTCAATGAATGTCCTTGTGAAATGGATATCTTGGGTGAAGATGAAGTTGGGATACATGGATTCATACAAAGATCCTTGCATAACCTTAACAAAAATGAAGCCTTTTACTACTTAACACAATGGCCTAACAACCCATGTCAACAACCAACACCTCCCATGATTCCACCACCTTACATGTTTAATATTTTTCATCCCAAAATTGAACCACAAGGTCTAACTCAATCAAAGAACATGGAAGCACACATTGATTGTAAATACAAGGAATCTATGCCATTTGAGACTCTCTTATCCTACATGGAAAAAGTTACCAATCCACCCACTGATTTGGAACAAACTTATGGGCAAGGCTTTGGAATTTTGAAAAATCAAGGATGTGACATTCACAATGAGAATGAATTACATTCTCTCTTAGAATAAGTACCCTATGAAGATACTAAGGGATTAGGATATCAAGATCCTCCACCTTCACATCAAATAGTTGCTCAATAAAGTAAGAAACCCAAGCAATATATACTTAAGAAGCTACCAATGTTTTTATATGCCATAACTTAGACTAACGAGACACTAGATAAACTTGTTGGCCTAGTACTGATTACATTGCCACCTACCTGAGAAAACAAGAAAGGAAAAAGTACAAACATGTATTACTATGCATATTATAGAACACTTGGGAATCTTATGATGGATGTAATTCTGTAAAGAAGGCATTGAAAGGATTTTATCCTCCCATAAGTCAATTTGCTTATATAATAGACTACCACATGTATTGAACTTTATGCATAATTATCTTTTATGTTGTAAGGAGTATCATATCATAATTTATCTTGGCTCATCTTTTTCCTACACTTGGGGGCAAGGGTTAGGTAGCCTTTCCCTAGGTGTATTTATTATTAAGATCCCTATCTATCTCCTTAAAATGTTAGTGTAGCGAGTACCCTGACATTTTAAGGGGGCATATATAGTCCCCTACTTATTGTCTCCATGGTATCTTCTTAGGGTTGATACTATATATCTCCTAGGAAGTGTGAACTTACTGATCAAAGTGTGGTCTTCTTAATTCATGTGATGGGTCTTCTTTTGTGGTGATATTAGGCTTGATATCCCATAAGAGCATGATCTTTTCTTGGCGTATGATATTCCTCTTGGTGGTAATTCTATGGCTTGCATTCCCTAAGGAGTGAATCTTTTATTCCTCAAGTAGTCCTCTCTTGGTGGTGATGTCAAGTGTGATATTATCTAAGGTGTAACCTTTCATGAATTAAATAATACCCAATTGATTATTTTTACCTTTTATTTTCACCCCATGAGGTGAATTTTATTTTCACCCCTTGAGGTGAATTTTGTTTCCACCCCCTTAGGTGAGTTTTATTTACACCCCCTGAGATGAACTTGGGTTTTTGGCTTCACTTTGGTCATGAGTATTGAACCTAGTGTAGCATTGGCATATTTTATCGATAAACAACATAGGCATGCTAGTCCATCCTTTGTTCTTGGGACTCACCTAGTGTATATTAGACTGCACTAGCCCTTATGAGTATATTTTATGGACATAGATCCATTCCTTTTCTTTTTGCATTAGCTTTGACATTGGATGTTGGTGTACCTTGTTTTGTTGCTATACACATGTATGTGTCCTTTTGTGCCTTTGTTGGATTTTCCATGAGATCATAGATCCTATGGGCTTGATCACTCTCCTTGACCATTTGTCATCTTATCTCTCTAACATTTGTGTAATTGGACCTCCCTTGACATATTTCTCTACTTTAGTGAATGAGTCTAAGTGTAATTTCATACTCTCACTAAAGTGGGGGCTAAATATAGTGTAGGAAATTATATACCTTTACAATTTCACACTATGTTTGGGTCCCTTATTTAATTGGACTTAATTACCAAACTATGCATTCTAAAGCCTTAATTTTATCATTTACTAAAAGGAGAACCAACATTAAATAAATGAATTTAATATTTTAATTACCAAGGATTATGAGTGTCCTGGAAATTCAGGCCAGGACCCATTCATCCAAGGGTGAATGGGTCCTCTTTATGTGTTAGGACCCATTTTAAAATATTTTTTGGCAATATTTTATGATTCAAATTCAAATTGAAAGTGTTAGCTTTTGGAATCTAATTTTTAGGAAATTATATAAAAACCTATAAATACATAGTATTTTGATCATTTGAAATTGTAGAGAAGGGGAAATGACTACTTTAGGACTCTAGCTCATGGGAGATTCCTAACAACAGGCTACCCTAAAATGCCTCAAGCTTTTCTGGGGTGAATGGAAAAGGTTAAGACGTTAAGGTTGAAAAGGAATAGTAATCTAGGTACTACTATCCTTCTGCTAAACTGAATGTTTCATGGGGTTAGGAGAGCTAATTTCGAGGGTCAATTTGTTGCCTAAAAAAATCACTATCTAGGGATGATAGTGCAGACTACAGACTCCAGCATGATTCATTTGCATCTAAGAAGTGCATTGGCATTAGTATGGATAGAAGGTCTTAGAAACATATTAAAAAACTAGGAAAACAACTAACTTCCTAATTGCTAAGGTTTTACACTATGACATAATATTTGAAAAGTGTAAAGTTGATGTCCAAAAAGAAGAATACTACCTCTAGGCTAAGCTAGAGTTGACAAAGAGAAGGTGAGAAAAGTGGACCTTTCTACCCAAGAGTCGAATCCTCAAAGAGCTCCACACGAGAACATCTACACACATAAGACCAAGGAAAATGTTGGGGCTATTTTTAGAGGACTGCCTCAGTCAGTCCCCCACTTTGGTGTTTCCACCTCCATGGCCAACGAGATAGCAATAGTGTATGGAAAATGATATAGAAATATAAAGGAAATAGTGCTAAGAGGAATCACCAACAACAAGTATGCTATGTAAATACACAAAGTGATGCAAATAGCATTCAAAATGAACAATATCACCTCTGTACCCATGAGAAGTCAAGGAAAGTAGTGGAGGGAGAGAGCTTGCAAGTCCTCCAAAAACAACATTGTCATAAAAATTGGAGTGTAGGAGCCAAAAACCAGTAACTTGCAGCCACACATGAGTGATGTAGAAACTTGAGAGTGTGAGAATGAAGCTAAGAATTTGTAGAGAATGAAGTGAAATCAAGAAGGAATTAAGGAATGTGAATATAGACCATTTGTATGACCAAAAGAAGGTAAAAGAACCATTTCTCGGTGGTCAAGAGAGGTAGAGACATTATAGTTCATCAACAATGGAGAAATTCCTTTGTAAATTCCAAAGGAAGGAATCCCATCAGGACCACAACATAACATTTGGATGTCCACATGGTGCATGTGTGTCCTCAACAAAGATTCCTCCATCGACATAGAAATGAGCTACCAAGTGGATAGAAAAAGGTGGCAAATGAGGAATTGCATCATTGGATTTTTTTTTTCTAAGGTATGGGTGATGTAAATTGGGAATTTGCATAGGGGTGCAAATTCACCCCATTACATTTTCCCCCCACTTTAGTGAGAATGCATGTTGGTGCGAATGCAAGGTAAAGTAAAAGAGGTTGAAGAGAATATACCTGAACTATTGAGGAAGTAGATATTTGATCTAGCACACTTGGAAATGCAAGAGGTAGCTCTACAGGTGCTTAGTCTTGTAGGGAAAATTTGATGTAAAAGAGAGAGAGATGGCTCGATAGGTACTTGATCTTGCAAAAGATAAATAAAGGCTCTACAGGTGCTCGGTCCTACAAAATTGGCTCCATAAGTGCTCAATCTTGTAGAAGATGAAAATAATATCTATAGGTTCCCAGTCCTACAAAGGGAAAGCACTTCATAGGTTCTTGGTCCTGCAAAAGTGGCACCATAGGTTCTTGATCCTATGGGACCTAATGTAAAAGGACTCCCTAGGTGATTGGTCCTAAAGAGATTGATGCAAAGGACCTTATGGGTGCTCGATCTTGTAAGGAAATCTTGATGAGGTGCTCAGTCCTCTAATCTTGGTTGTAAAATTAGCTTCATAGGTGTTTGGTCCTAAAAAGTAACATGCTATGTTGCAGATAAAACATGTTAGGTAGAAAAAGTTACGTAGATAGGCACACATATCACAAAACAAGCAATTAAAGGAAGAGTTTTCAAAGGGGTCCCTTAGGAACCCTTCAAGATAGCAAGGGGCCCACGTAGAGGGACACTCCATTCAAAAAGCATGATATTTTTCATAAATGATTCTATCATCAAGGAATCCTTTTGAAAGATCTCTTTCATCAAGGAGTACAATAAAAATAATAGCCAAGTCTTCAAGGAAAGTTTTTCAATTATTTTTGCTACAAATTCATTTTTGAAAGATAAATATTAGTAAGGAGGCCTCATTGAAGAATACATTTGATGAAAAATGAAATATTTTTAGTAAGGAATTTGTTGGCCATCGAATAAACCTTATTGAAAAATAATAGTAGTATCCCCCCTTAGAAGAGGCATCCTAGAGGATGGTGTGAGTGAATTAAAGGAGCATGTGGCATCCTATGGAAAAAAGAAGACGCAGTGATTTTGTGTCCCATGAGACATAGAGAGATGTAAACGTGGAAATTTTGTCACACATGCGAGGGACAACACATAAGAGCCACAACATCATAGAACAAGAAGAAAGAGAGGAAAGCAAAGATAAAGAAAATAAGAGACAAGTAGAGATGAATAAATCAAGAGACAGGGGATCTAGGAGTTTGGGTTCATATCAGTTCTTCTAGGTAACCCGTAATGTATGTGAATGAAAGATCATCAGTCCCTATAGTTCCTAGATCTGAAGAAGAGCAAATGAAGACAAAAATGGAGATAAAAAATTGGGTCAACATGGAAGGAAGGCCTAAATTACCCCAAGACTTTGCATCATCCCCAATTGTCAAAAATCAAGATACAACATATAAAATAATGATGAAACATATATAGGAAGTTTACAACACAATTTCACTCTTGTATCCAAGTAGCTACGAGGGTGATAAGGGTCCTCTAGAAACACATAAAAACAAGCACAAGGGAAACATGACACACACACAAATATAATCTACAGGTAAAGAAGAGGTACTCCCCTAGTCTTCATCAACTAAGAGGTCATTGTTCTCCCAATATAGAACATTATATGGTGAGGTCAAACAAGCTTGCAAGGGTGGGATAGTGAGGGGAGCACCGTTCAACTCTCCTATGACAAGAGATAAGGAAGAAGGCCCCTAGAGGTCTCCTTTACTCAACTCCTATAAGGTGAAAGTCATCAATCTCATAAAGACTACTGATAGAGTCAGGATGTCATCCACTGAGTTAAACATGCAGTTAAGAAGAGTTCCATGTGTTAACTAGGTGGGAGAAGAAGGAGGCACCCAAGATCCACCATTGACCTCATCAAGAGGGATAGTGAAAAACTCAGGGGACACCGAGCTGTGTTCGTCATAAGGATGGTGCAAGAAAAATTAGAACTCCTTTTTGAAGAAGGTGATATATTCTTCTGAAGGTTCCACTTGAAGTGATTTCATCCTCTAGCTTACGCTTCAATGAAGGATGTGGAATACTAATAGAAGAAGTAGAAGATGAGGAGGATAGAGTCGTATCAGACACCACAGTGGTGTTCGACATGTCCATAGATTGGGAAAAATGAGGGATATCTGGAAGGGAAACTAGAAGAGGTGGATCCACTAAGGGAGTGATGAACACTTGCACGCTTTTGGGGTGAGGGTCATCAACATTCGCCAGGGGAGTCGGGAGAAAAATTGAGATGAGTGGAACTAAAGCAGGAGTAGAAGAGGGAAGCACAAGGAGATGTTGAAACGAGAGCTATTCGCTACCCTTATGCCTTTTGGAAGGTGGATTGTTCAGCTGCTAGAGCCTTTCTTTGGTGCTTACGCTCATGCAAAATATAGTTTTTTTGGCTCCAAGAAGTAGAAGTTGTACCTGAGAGGGGATAAGAGGCTCTTGTTTAGCCATAGGAGTGTCTTCCACAACCATTTTTGGTGGAAGGGCAGCCCACTGGACAAGAGCAGGAGCAAGAAGCAAAGGAGTGAAAATGACAATAGGTGGAGCAGACACAAAAACCTCAATAGCAAGTCTCTTCCCATTTGTTGCATGAGGGGAAGGAGCAGTAGTAGGCTACAGAGGTCGAGACGCAGGGACAACTCCATGAGGGCCCTTCCCCTTACCATAAACAATGTGCCTAGGCATCATGGGAAAGACGAGAAGTTTAAACACTTGATGCTTCGCTTTTCGCCAAGTGGGCACCATTAGGCTCCCCATGCGAGGCATGGGATAAGGAGCTGAGGGTGCCACAATAGGGTGAGAAGCAAAAGTGGATGGAGCAACAAAACAAGAGGAAGGATCTTGGGCTTGAGCAAGCTTCCCCTTCCCATTTTGTTGAGAGGAGGCAGCTTGGTGTTGCATGATCATGCAACCTTTGAGAAAGATGGCATAGGGGGATACAAGGTAGGTCACCTTTAATGTCATGCCCCTAGTATTATATTTGACATAGGCATGATACAACAAGCCCATCCTTAGGGGAAGCAGATTGATTGAGGTGAGCCATAAGTGATCTAACAAGTAACCCCCATACAACACTAGTGATTCATATCTAGTGTTGTGCATAACATGCACAAAGCCATCATGAGAAAACTTAAGACATTTATGAATGACCAAAGTGATTCCATTCATGGAAACTAGCCATGGGATGCCTAGTTTCACCCTGAATAAATCTGACTACGAGATTATATCAAAAAGGGTATCTATAGCCTTGGGCCCTACGAAGATCGAGAGGATGAGAGAAGCGAGAGGAGGGACCAAGAGTTCATCATGTGTATGTATTGTGGTTTTTGAATTCTCATATTCCTCTCTATGAAGAAAGTTTATTAGTAGAGTTTCCTCTGTTATAACATTCACATCAATTGCAGGGTCAACCAACACACCAGTTACAATGTTCACATTGATGTGAGTGGGAATGTACAAGGGGAAAGTCTGTTTTATCATAAGTAGATTCTATGACATGAAAGTTATATTTGGTGATCCATTTGTAGGTTGGGCATGAGGAACATATGTAAATGAAACCATATTTACGTACACAGATGGAACAAACTTGATAGAATCCAAAGGTTCAAACATCCAATAGTGACCTATCTAAATCTCATTCCTAAATACCTATGGGTCTTTCTAACTATGAAACTAGGGGTCCTAGATTAGGTTGTAAGGCTACATGTCTTGCAATGCACAAACCTACAACATGCCTAGGGAATGAGAGAAGGTACTTCGATACCAAGGGATGGAATCAAAATAGTTTACATTGGGTTTGCTAAAATCTAAAGAAGGGGAACCGACTACTTCAAGACTCCAAGTCATGGGAGATTCCTAAACAATAGGCTGCCCTAAACTACCTCAAGCTTTGTTAGGAAAATAGAAAAGGTTAAGAAGTTAAGGATGAAAAGGAAGAGAAATCTAGGTACTATCCTTTTTCTAAACCGAATATTTCTCAGGGTCAAAAGAGTTGATTTCAAGGGTTCAATCTGCTACCCAAATAGCTCACTATTTAAGGAAGAAAGCATGGACTATGGACTCTAGTGTGGTGCACTAGCATGTTAGATGTGTTCTTGCATCAGTATGGATAAAAGGTCTTAGAAATATATTAAAACACTAGGAAATCAACTAACTTCTTAACTGCTAAGAGTTTATACTACAATAGAATATTTGAAAAGTGTAAAGCTGAAGTACAACAAGAAGAATACTACCTCTAAGCTAAGCTAGAATTGACAAAGAGAAGGTGAGAAAAGTTGACCTTTCTACCTGAGAGTTGAATCTGTAAAGAGCTCCACGTGAGAACACCTACACACACAAGACCATGGAAAATGTTGGGGCTATTTTTAGAGGATTGCCTTAGTCAGTCCCCCATTTTGGTGTTTCCACCTCCACGAACAACCAAATAGAAACAATATATGGAAAATGATGTAGAAATAGAAAGGAAATAGTGCTAATAGGAATCACCAACAACAAGTATGCTACTTAAATACAAAAATTGATACAAATAGAGATGGAAATGAAAAATATAAGCTCCACACCCACAAGCACTCAAGGAAAGTAGTGGAAGGAGAGATCTTGCAAGTCCTCCAACAACAACATTTTCATAAAAAATGAAGTGTAGGAGCCAAAAACCAGTAGCTTGCAGCCACACATGAGTGATGTAGAAACTTGAGAGTGTAACAATGAAGCTAAGAGTGTGTAAAGAGTGAAGTGGAATCAAGAAGGAATGAAGGAATGAGAAGATAGACCATTTGAATAACCAAAAGGAGGTAAAAGACATGTTTCTCATTGGTCAAGGGAGGTAGAGATGTTATAGTTCATCACAAATGGAGAAACATAATTCCTTTATGGATTCCAGAGGAAAGAATCCTATCTTGATGGAAACATGGTGCATGGACATCCACACATCGTGTGCACATCCCCAAAAAATATTCCTCAACCGATGCGGAAATGAGATGCCAAGTGGATGGAGAAAGGTGGTAGATGAGGAACTGCATCATCAGATTTTTTTTTCTAAGGTAGGGGTGATGTAAATGGGGAATTTTCCTAGGGGTGCAAATTCACTCCATTACATAAATCTAACACTTAACATGAATCAAGAGGTGAACATTCAAGAGAAAATATTATTGTCAAGAGCATTCAAGAGTAGCATTATTAGTCATTATTAGAAGCATCAAGATCCTAACATCATGTCCAAGTCTATGTGTGTTCATGTTGTCTTGTGAAGGCTAACATGAATTGTAGATCCTCAAGAATTCAAGAATTTAAGAAAATAAAGCAAGCAAGATTCAATTCCTTTAAAGAGATGTGTATGACTTCATCCCTTCAAGGAAGCCATTGAAGGGTAGTGAGTTGCAACAAGTGTTCATTGATCATTTCCTTCCCTTTTATTATCTTTTTATCAAGATTTAATTACCAAACTAAGGTTTGACTAAGGAAAACCACCATACAAACAAAACAAAACAATTTTCCCTCTTTGTGTATGTGTAGGTTACAGGTTGAAGAAATATTGAAGAGATCTTGAAGAGAAATTTTGCATTGTTCCATCTATTATCATCATTCTTGCCAAGCCATGAAAAATAAGTTGCATAATTTATTTCCATCATTCTGACAAGTTTTCAAGCGGAAATTAACATCTCAAATTTGACATCAAAGGACTGTAAAAAGAGTTTTTTAGAAGCCCTATCAACAACCTATTTTCCCAAGGGCGAACCAATCCTCCTACACTACTCAAAATCAACTTTTGGTGATATGTACAAGCTATCATACCCTTCTATGATCTACCTACAAAGTGTTGTTTCAAGTTCTATACATTTAGGAATCTATAATTTCCATCTTAGGTCATATAGTTCATTTAGTTGTATTATTTGTTCAACCATTCCTAATCATTTTTTTAATTAAAGAATCACCAACCTAGGTCTGATTGACTCACCTTGTTAGGTCTCAAAAATGCTAGTTTGAAACCACAAGAAGTTTCCAAGCTCTTGATACGTTTTTGGCTAACATACAAGGCCAAATGATGAATTTGAACCTTCTACTCTTTAGGCTCCACTGGACCTAGGTGAGTATACCTTTGTGAATGAAGCATACTTGAACTATGTGTTTCTTCGCTAAGCAATCTATCCACAATGGCAATTAGAAGTGGAGAGATGAAATCCTAATTTAGTATAGATTGTATAAGTAATCTCAAGGTAAAGATTAATATGTTCAGTTAACAAATGTCTAAATTTGAACTTGGTATGATAAAACTAAATAAAAAATGGGTGAACCCTGTGCCTTAATGGATAAAACAGAGTCAGATGAAAGTCTAAGATGAGTGGCTTCTATTTAGAAAAAATTCTAATTGTTTGGCATACAAATATTAGTTTATAACTTGTATAAACATGCAAGAGTGTAATTACCAAGTTCTTCTTAGTGATCCAAATGATACTTCCAAATTACTATGAATGACTTGAAGGATTTAATCTTTTCTTGAAAGAACAAACCAATCATACCACACAAATACAGTGAATGTGCATTGATAAATTGAGTATATACTTGATATATCAATTTAAATAAAAAATAAATATCAACCTTGGAGACAACTTGATAATATTTTCAACTAATTCAACAAACAACTAATACTAGAATGACGCCACAAAATCAGAGTTCTTTCATTGATTCCTCCAAAATTTTATACATGCATCATGGTCTTTTGAAATGTAGACATTATTCCTATTTTCCTATTACTTCCTCTTATTTCTAATCTAATATAATGCCTCCTTTTGGTCTTGGTCTCTCATATTTGTATGAGAGGCAACAAGCTTCAGACCAAAGGTCATATCTTTTGGTAACAAAACATAATTATGAAATTAAGCATAATTGAAATAACTAAAAATTAAACATGTGCTCCAATCCGTTAGTCTTCGAGTAAAAGCTAGTGGTCATCTAAGACGTGTGCAAAGCTTTTACTTTATGATTGATCTTCCTTCGTGATGCTGATGATTAGTCCTCATCTAAGCCTAGATACTTCTCCTACCATTTTCTTATTGTTAAATCATTTGGCCATTTGAACACTTGTGTAGTAGTGAAATTTGTGAGATGACTCTTCCATCTATTATCAAGCAAATTCCTGACATTTACCACAAATTTCATGTATCCACTGTCTAATACTATAATCCCATCGAACAAAGCATTAAATCTGTCAAGGCTGATATCCCCATCATTCTGTACGTGTGTCAAGCACTAAGAAACCATTTGATCAAACTCCTCCTTCCACTCATCCACACCTTTTAGTTGATTATCATCTTTAATGATTAAAGGGTTGAAGATGTGCTTTATAGAATCAAATTCACTCCTATTCTCCACCTTCTTCTTCATATCTATCAAATACTTGTGCTCCTCAATTACCCCCTTCACCATTTCCTAAGTAGGTTTAATTCTTGGAGGGGCATCGAGATCTCTTTGTGTTGCCTTGCAGATAATAGTTAAAATGTGATAAGTAGGCTGCCACCTCTTCTAGAGTTCCTCTAAGATAAGGGAATTAACATTTATTTGTTCCAAAGCTCTAACTAGATTGCTAAAGCTTTCATGTACTTCACCTACTTTTTCTTTCAATATTTCAATTCTATGCTCCAATATTTTCCTCAGGGTATCCAAGATGTGATGCTTGACATCTTCCATATTGTGCTTATTTAGCCAATCAATTTCAATTTTCATTTGTTGAATCTGTGGGTCTTCAGCTGGAGTAGATGGGTGATAAACAACTATCTCATCTCCCCTCACTGTTGTTGCTTGTTGTAATTGCTGTTTCACCTTGAATTTTTCAACAAACAATTTATTTACTTCATCATTTGACAATTTCAGTCTTTTCTCATATTTAGTTATTTTCTTCTCCATGTTCTCCACTACATCTTTTGTAAACATTGTTGAATGCATAGTTATGGTTGCAGCCTCTGTTGGGGTTGTATCTTTGATTGTCCTCACCATGGCTAACCCACTCATCTCTTGTACCACATCTAAGAGTCTGGGCTTCCTTGTATTCTTTTGCTTTGTCCATAAGGCAAGGGTTTGGGTGGTAGGGTTATACCTTGTCCTTGATACACCTTCCTTTGAATCAAACTTTGCAACCAACATTGGATCATCTTGTGCTCTAATCTGGTCCAAAAGAAACACCTTGGACAGTTCCATCCCTGGTATGATTAGCATATCACTCTTCAGTACTAACTCTCTTGCTTCCTAGGGTGTAACATTGATATTATCAATATTCAATTCTGCTAATGTTTGGGCCTGAACTTCAGCCTACTTTGCATTATCTATTCCTATGATATTGATCTTTAACCTTTCATCAAACTGCTTCATTTTCAACTTGATCCAAAAATCTTTAAATTCATTAGTATGAATGAAATTGTCATCTTCCATAAATCTTAAAGAGGAAACCACTCTCTCATCCTCTTGTATCTCATATGCAGCTTCTTCTGATATCCTAATTTTGGGATCATGGGGCTCCTAAGTTTTCTACTACTCTGCCACCTCTTTCATATTAGTTAAAGTCAATACTGCTTCTTGTTCCTCATCGCTTGAGCCATAATCAACTAATGACTCAATTTTCTTTTTCTTGGCCAGGGGTTCATGTGCGGGAGATGGAGGAGAAGGATGCGCTAGTGATGGGGGTGGTGTATGAGATGTGGATGCCTCTTGTGATGGTTGTTGTGGTGCAGGAAGTGGAACCAACCCTTCATCTTGAGCCATCTTATAAAATTCATCAAATTTTCCAAGGACCAACTGCATCCTTTTTAGAAGATCGGGTTCATCAGCAAAGAACCCCTTGAAATTCTTATTCTTTTCCTTCTTTTTCTCTTCCCATTTCTTCATTATTATCCATCTCCTTCTTGTTTGAAATACATCAACAAAATATACTAAATTCCTTATTACATCTTCAAGGTCAAAAGCATGAGATATGGCCCTCTTTGTAAGAAAATTCCTTCTGATAATATTAATGTAACCCTCTGGGTGACATACTCTTTCTTTTCAGGACTTGAGGGTATAATTAATTCTAATGAATCTCTGTAACTCCTCTAATATATATGATCCAACAAACAACTCCTCAAACACTGTCAAATCAGGAAAGAATGTGACTTTTCTCTGATTCCTCATTAGATCATGCTTCATCCAGAGCATCTACCACATGAACTCTAAAAAGAAAATTCTAGTAGGCACAAATTTTGCAAAATATGTGGTGCCTGGTCACAACCGTACACCCTGATGATAGTATAATGTGGCATTAGGAACCAATTAGCATAATTATGTGTAAAGCCCTGGTATGGATTGTATTGCATTGGCCTCATGACATTCATCAAAGACTGTGGAAACCTTGATGTTGAAAAACCGAGGGCAGCAATTATTCTAACAACAAAATCATCTCTAAACACAACCAAATCACATTCATTGCACCTATTGTCCCATTTGTAGCACCAATTTTGTACAAGAAGTCTAACTCCATTCTCTTGTGTGCATAAATTCATCCTCTTAGTCCATTTAGTTTCATTTGGATACAAAATCAAATTAAAAGCAAAGAATACTTTCTAAAAGACATGGAGGCCTTAGCCTCCTTCACCTACAATAATCCTTCATGAATTTGTTATTCAATCACAGAAGCAAAATCAAATTCAACATTTGACTTCAGATGTTGAATGGTCATTTCCATCCTCATCAACCCTATTGACATGTTATCCTTTGCATCTATTCAAAGAACCTAACACAATGCATGATATGTATTTTTGAAGTAAACTTGAAAAATTAGATATAGGAAAAGTTTCCCCTTTTGGGGAGGGGATGGGAGGTATCCTATTGTTATCACCCCTTTTCATGTGCAAGGGGATCTCATCACTCCTATAAGTTCTCCTTAATCTTTTGTATTCCTTTTCTAGCTTCTCCAAATTCAATTATGTGACAACTTGTTTGTTTAGGTTAAAACACTTAATAATGGATTCCCTCAGCACATCTACTAAACACCCACCATCTGGGAGCCTTACAATCTTTGTTGGGGCATGGTATCTATTGGCTAGGACTTTAACTAGCTTGATATCAATGAAAACATCTGGAACTATCAATTTGGCCAATTCAAGAGTCCACGGGTTTGATGCTGGGACCTTATCATTTATGTTCCTATAGAAATACCAGTATAAATTCCACCTAGACTGAGGAATAATAGGGTCCCTACGCCCCTAATTTGAATCTCTAAAGAACTTCTTTGGCCCCTTATCTACTAACCTAGGTAATAAATTAAGCAATGGAGACTGTAAAGATGGTTTACTAGCTTTAGGTTCATCATTTTTAGTTCCTATTTTTGATTTCTTTAGCGCCATTGCTATAGAAATCAAAGAGTGATGACAGAGCTTACCTGAAATATAGTTCACTTTCTGGAGAATTCTCTTCACTTCTGCACCTTGATCTCATCTACACTTGGTTTCTATTGCTATGATCGAGGAATCTCAATCTAATTCATTTACCTCCTCACCAAGACGCATTAATTCTTGAATCATAAATTCACATCATTCAAATCTTTTGCATCGATCTCAATTCATATTTTGAAGATGATTGATGTGACTAGCAAGCATTAAATGTCTCAACGGTTTCTTACTGCATCACCTTGCATCACTTTTCACCCCCTGTTGTACTATGGTACATCCTTGGTTCATATATTACTATACACTCTATCGTGGGATACCTTTCTTCTTCCCACGGTATTGAGGTGTCACTTCATTACTTTGCTTTATATACCACCTTAGCATGGGCTATGTATTAACCCCCACTATATGGAGGTGTCTCTTCTTATTACTATTCTCTAGTGTACTACTCTACTGTGGGTCTTGTTTCAACCCTCCACAGTATCTTTTATCTCTGCTTCTTCATTACACTGCTCTACCTAGGGCTGTGTTCCATCCCTCTGTGGTATAGCAGTCTCCTTTTGTTAATACTGATCATTATACTGCTCCACCGCGGGCTAAGTTTTAACCCTTCATGATATAGCGGTAAAAGGGTATAGTGTTAGCCTCCTTTATCGTGCTACCGCAAGCTATTTTGCAAGAGGTTGCTATAACAAGGTAGGAGGTGAGTTCTATGTAAGGTATTCAATGAGGCAACAGTATAGTGGTAAAAGACTACTTTGGCTTTGTGGATGGAAATAGAGTGATTTTTTATGAAAATGATGGAATGAATTTTTTATTTCCACTAGTAAAAGCCTTAGAATTTTTTATGGAAATTCTGGTTCCAACACACCTTTGAGGTTGAAATTTAATCTCTTTTCCTTGTTGGTTTGTATTCTTAATGAAATGCTAGGGGAAGAGGGACTCTCAATCATAATTCTACTTTACGCATAAGGAAATTAGGGTTTCCTCCCCCTCTTTTCCTTCCATTTCACAAAGCATTGGCATAACTCCAACCTTGGGTCTTTTCACTAGGACCCCTTATATTTTTGTGTCCTCATATGTCACACTGCAATATTCATCACCTCTCATTAACTTGCAACACAGTAGTCCACCAAGTACATACACACTTCCACCTTACTCACCACATTCTCAAAACATGTCAAGCAATGATTCTATCATAAAACAATTTTTGTAAAATGTGACATCTCTTCAACAATAAATCTCAACATTGAACCAAAACCAAAATGGGCAACCATCATAATATGTCAAAAGGAGCCCATTGTCACTTGAAATATCGAAAACACCAATACAATGAAACATAGAGATACCTTGATTTGAGAAGTAAAAAGGTAAAGTAGACCCTAGTAATCATATATCGACATATACCACATTATGTAGTGACTTCATTTTTGAGGATAAATTATTGGATAAACTCTTTCCTAGGTCATTGAAAGACATGGCTTTGTAATGTTTTTTTTTCATTTCTAAATAACTCAATCCACTCATTTAATGAGCTTGTTAATGTATTCCTCCAAAATTTTCAAGTAAACAATGGTCCTAAGGTTACCCTAACTAATTTAGTGTGATGTAAACTAAATAAAAATGAAAAAGGTCATAGATTTTGTGGAGTGATACCAATTTCTTTACTCACAAATCAATCTTACTCTCCTTGATACAGATGTTCAAAGAGTGTTCATTGAAAATTTGCAACCTTACATAAAGGAAAAAATCTTGTTGATGGAATATCCATCCTTTATACACTTGTGTATGGACCTTCATGATTATTAGAATTCAATTAGTTAGTATGAAGGTACATCTTCATCGAATCCTACTGAGAAATCTGAGTTTATACCTCAAAACAACTATCAACCATTCAAGAAGCGAAACAAGAACTTTATCAAGATAAATACACCTCAAAAAACCAACCATATTGAATCTCAAGTTGCTACCATAAGTTCAACCCCATACCAATTTAGATTGCAAGATGGAAAATTTACCTAGTTACATAATTCCCTCCATTCTATCATGTTACAAATTTTAAACAAGAACTTAATCCACTTGCCTCTGATTAGACCTGTGGAAACAACCAAACATCTACCTCCAAGTTACAATCCAAATGCCCTTTTTCAATATAATCACACAAGTGGACATGATACAAAATGATGCATGTGTCTTAAACATCAAGTGCGAGACCACATTGATTCTAGTCACATCCAATTGGGCGGTGTTAATGATCAAGGGAATAAGTTTATTACCTTGCCTAACCAAAACTTGAATTTTTTTACCAATCCAATGTCAAGTCATTCATCCAACTTTATATAAGCTTGTGATGTTAAGAATGATGAGATGAATTTTGATAAGACTAATGACATGAATAATGATAATGATGATCATAAGAGTGACAATGAGGATGGTCTACAAGATATGGTCACTCTGATAGACATTCAACGTCGTAAGAAAAAAACCAATTGTTTACCTAACATTACTTTTACACATATTGATGCATCTATACATGTACTTTATGGTCCTCTCTATATCATTGGATATATCAATGAAAAACCCACAAATGGGATAATATTGATACCATGTATTAGAGAATGTAATGATTGAGGAATTCTCAAGATTCCTATGAACAATCAAAATCATGGATAAAAACTCATGATGGTTTTTCTCACCCTATGATAGGTTTGATCACTCTTTCACTTAAAGTTGGACCAAAATAATTAGGTTTATCATTCTCCATCATCTCGACATTATACCAATTTTGTGTGAAGTTAGGTTATCCATGGTTGTGCTCTATGGATATCGTCCCATCAGTTATTCACAAGTGCTTAAAGTTCCCATTTGAAAATAAAATATTTATAATGCATTATAGTGGGTTTAATGCTTTGTCTTCTCATGGAAACTTTTCATTAGATTTCTTCTAGCCTCAACCTATGGAACCAATTAAGCCTTCAGAAGATTTATTCTTTAGATCATACCAAAAGTTTAAATAAAAACACATAGCAGAACTATCCCTTACCAATATCCCACCTTAGAATGATAAGTCTATAGTTGTTCCTCCTACACCAACTATTATGGATGAACCTATGTCTAAAAAGAAAGCTCTTCCAAGTAATCAAGGTAAGTATGCTGATGTTCCTCCACCCCTATCATATAAGATACCAAGAGATAATCACATAATTTCCTTTGTGCATTTGAATACAAGGAAAGTATATAGGCCTAAAGAGACAATGGTTTCCCAAACCTTAGTGGTCCCTTCAATTCCTCACCTAAGGGCAGAAAAGAGCCCGATGGTTAGAAACCCCACTTGTATGCCTTCAAAAATTGAAAATCAGGCAAGAAGAAATAGAAATTCTAAGGAGTGTAGACATATACATCGTACTATTGCTTGTCAATTGGAAGAAAAGAATAAAACATCTCAAGACCAACTTAAATTCAAAAAAAGCATGATGATCCACCACCTTCACCAAAACATATGTGAGACTTTCTAACTAGCCTACTTAGGAATCTAATGATTGAAGGAAAGAAAAACCAAAAATATGAGGAATAAATTGTATTCTCTCAAGAATGAAAAGCTATATTTTCCTTGAGAATTGAGATCACAAAGGAAATGCCTTGGCTATATAGGCCAAGGGGAGAGATAGATGCAACTAGATTATGACAAGTGTTGGAATCCTATGAGGTGTGACAACTCATGTCATTAAAGGCTCAACCACCTTATCCCTACGTATAGTTAAGTTAGTGTGAAGATGACTTTAGTGGAGAACTAGCTAAGAATGAACTAGTTAGGTAAAGTACCCCTTTCACACTAACACACCCCTTAAGTGAAACTTAGGGAGAAGTATACAATGCAAAGATGCAAATATGAGTCTTGACTACTAGGCCTGATGAGGTTCCCATGCACATAATAACCTCTCATTGATAAAGAAGGAGAAAAACTAGTGGGAAAAAACTCTTGCCCATGAGAGGGTGAATTAGGAAGGTCTAAGTGACCCCCTAGAAGAGATGTGCCTCACCCCCAAGAGAGACCAAATATGAAAATACTTTCTCTCAGTGAAGGGTTTGGTGAATATATCTACAACTTGATCTGTTGTAGGATAGTATCACAAATCAATGAATTACTCTTGAATTAGCTCTTGAAGAAAATGCATATGGATCTTGATGTGTTTGGTTTGTTGATGATGCACTAGGTTCTTCAAGATCTGGATGATGCTCTAGTTGTCACAATAGATGATTGATGGATTTTGAAAGGTGATGCCAAGTTCAGTGAGGATATTCTGAAGCCAAATAGCCTCAGTGGCAGCATTAATAGCCCCCCGATACTCAGCCTTAGTTGAAGAAAGAGCAATGGCATGTTGCTTCTTGCTTTGCCAAAAAATGGGGCCAAAACCATAGTGAAAACTGTAGCCGAATGTGGGCTTGTGATCATCAGTATCACCAGCCCAATCAAAATTTACATATCCTAGTAAGTCTAAACTTGTGCCTACTGCATGGTGAATCCCATACCAATGAGTGCCCTAGATGTAGTGCAAGATGTTTTTGGAAGCTTTCCAATGAAGATCATGTGGTTCTATCATGAAGTGTGAAACAATGCCAATTGCAAAGGAAATGTCAGGGCGAGTATGAGTCAAGTAGATGAGGCTATCAACAAGTTGACGATACAAAGTAGCATCAACTAGTGGTGTAGAACATTTGGCATCAACTTTAACTCTAGACAAAAAGGGAGTTAGTGCAAGATTACAATCAACAATATGAAAATGTGACAAAAGATCAAGAGCATACTTGGGATGTGCAAGTGATATCCCGGAAGAGGTATAAGTGATCTTGGTCTCAAGAAAATAGTGCAAGAGACCCAACCCATTCATGGAAAATATGTCATGCACAATAGTTTTGACAGTCGAGATGATGGATGAAGTGCTCCCAGTGACAATCAAGTCATCAACATAGAGAGCCAAGAAGAGAAGAGCATCCTCCTGTCGCAAGATGTAGACATTCAAATTTGAGTGGCATCTGGAGAACCCAATGAAGAGAAGAAAGGAGTCCATTTTGGCATACCAAGCTCAAGGAACTTGTTTGAGGCAATAGAGAGACTTACTTAGTTTACAAACCAATGAAGAATCTTGAATGAATCCTTGTGGCTGCTCTATGTAAGTTTCTTCATGTAGATCTTTGTGAAGAAATGCTCTCTTCACATCCATTTGATGTACAACCCAACCATGAGCTACAAAAATATCAAGTAACAAGAAAATGGAGTTCATTTTGGCAACAGGGGCAAAGGTCTTAGTGTAGTCAATACCTGGTACTTGAGAGAAACCTTTGGCCACAAGTTGTGCTTTATACTTGTCAACTGAGCCATCCATTGCAAATTTGGTTTGATAGATCCACTTACACTAAACCAGTTTTCTTCCCTAAGGAAGTGGAACAAGATCCCATGTTTTATTCCACATTAAAGATTTGTACTCTTCCTTCATTATGGAATCCCACTCAATAATACCAAATGCTTCACGAAATGATTGTGGATCTGAAGCTATGGCGATGTAGGAATGTGGAATGTCGTGATGTTGTGACCGAGTTCTCCTTGTATTTGAAGGATCCCCAACAAGATCGCCTACAGACTCAAGTGTTTGATGAGCCCAATAAGGCATGGTAGGGGATGGAGGAGGATATTTTGAACTCTCTAAAGAGGAAAATGAAATATCATGATCAACTCGACAACTAGAGGAAGCTTGAGGAAAATCCTCAATGTGAAAATACTTTAAATCCATTGTGGAGGAAGGAAGAGTAGAGGATGAGCTAGAAGAGATTTCCTCAAAATGCAGACTATGCTCAATGAAGAGATCAAGTGTTGTAGGATCCATTAGCTAATATCCTTTGACACCATCAGGGTAACCAACAAAGATGCAAGGATAAATTTGAGGTTCCAAGGCCTTGTGCTTCTCTAAAGGAATATGAGCCCATGCTAGGGAGCCAAAAACTCTAATGTTCCCTACAACAGGTTTCCTACCACACCAAGCTTCGAAGGGAGTGATGCCCTTTAGTGCCTTATGTGGAACTCTATTTTGGATGTGAGTAGCATAGTTGATAGCTTCTTCCCAATATGTAGGTGCAAGGGAGTGAGTGTGGATCGTGCAGCCAACCATCTCTTTTAGGGACCTATTTTTCCTCTCAGCAATGCCATTTTTTTGTGGTGTGTAGGAAACAGTATGTTGAAGATCAATCCCTTCAAGAGTACAAAATTGATCAAATTGATGGTTCACATATTCTTTTCGATTATTAGTGCAAAGAATTTTGACACACTTTCCAGATTGCTTCTCAGCACAATCCTTAAACTCTTGAAATCTATCAAAGACTTCTCCTTTGTGTTGATGAAAGTAGACTGATGTGTATCTGGAATAGTCATCAATGAAGGTGAGAAAATAACAAGCCTTACTGAAAGGTAATGATGGAAAAGCACCTGCCAAGTCACTATGAACCAATTCAAGGACTTCTAAAGCCCTCCAAGCCTTCCTTTTGTCAAAATTCTCCTCAGGATGTTTGCACAAGGCACAAGCTAAACATAAAACATCTAAAAAATTGATTTGAGGAAGACCCATGACCACATTCTATTTGCTGAGTTGCTGAAGATAGCGGTAGTTGAGATGGCTAAACTGCTCATGCCATAGTTTGGTCACATCATTTGAATGGGTGAGAAATGCAATGGAATGTGAATTAGGTACAAAATGAGAGAAAGCATACAAGTGAGACTCATTATTGGTCTTACAAACTACAAGGAGTGCATTATCTTCAATATTTCTGATGCTAACAGAATCTGGAGTGAATTCAACTTTTCTACCATTTTGAGTGATTTGGTAGATGGAGGGAAGGTTGGTTAACAGATCAAGCATGTAGGGGACATCCTCAAATGTACCATTGCCAGTATCAATTGAACCGTTCCCAATTACATCCACTAGAGAATCATCCCCAATGAGAATGTGGGGCACAAAACAAGGCTCCAACAAAGAAAACTATTCTTTAATAGAACCCATGTGATGTGATGCACCAAAGTCAATAATCCACTCTTTTGAAGAATTAGTATTAGCAACAAGTGCATGTGCTTTCCCTTTACCTGATTTGGAAGTAGTAGAGGATTGATAAGCAACAGAAGAAGGAAGATTAATGTTGTTACTTATAAGAAAATTCTTTAACTCATCAATATGCTTCTTATGACAAGAATGTTCCTCATGACCAAGTTTCTTGCAATAGCTACAAGTTGGACTTTCCTTCTTTTGAAAATTCCCCTTGGAAGAGGAGTTGGAGTAAAATTTTGTTGTTGAAGATGATTGTGCTTGATCTCTTTGTGACTTCTTCTTGAATTGATTTTGTTTGTTGTCAGGTTTCCTTGATGCATTTAGACCCTTTGGTTGACCAACCATCAAAGCTTGTGAGTGTGAAGGTTTAAGAAGACCCATTGAAAGAAGCTTTCCTTTCTCTTGCATCAACATTTTAGAAAATGAAGCAAAAGAAGGCGAAGTGAATGTAGATCCCATTGTCAACCTATGAGTGTGAAAGCTAGAAACAAAAGTTGCAAATTCAAGTCCAAGTTTATTTAGAGTGTTATAGACAAGTTGAATGTCTTTCTTCTCTAAGCCACATGATTTACATTATGCTCTAAGGTCATTGACCTTTGTTACATAATCCTGGATGTTATCAAAAGACTTTGGATCAAGACTCATTAGTTCGTTGTCATTTTGATAACCACAAACTCCATCAGCTATACCATAGAGAGTTTTTAATTTTTTCCATGCATCATGTGAATCTTTACATGCTTCAATCTGAAACATTATATCAAGAGAAACTAAACTCCTTAGACAACCAAGAGATTTTGTATGTTCAAACATCTAGAGTAGTTTTTATTTATCATTTTTGGGTTTAGTTACCTTCTTCTCAACATAAGGTGTATATCCTGGTTGCATTAAGGCATTCCAATTTCGATGCCATGTGTTGTAGTTGTAGGGCGTGAGCAATGGAAAATTAAATGTACCCATAGTGAAGGAAAAATATAGCACAAAGTATGAGATATGTTCAAGCACAAAGATAACAAGAGACCCACCCCTTCTTTACTCAATCAAATATTCCCCCAGAAAAAAATGATTTGTCACTTTATATTTAGTGCAACTACAAATTTTTGGATTTCAAGGCTTTTACAAATCCTCAAGAAATGAGCATTTGTTGAAAGTATACATTTGGTACAATTTCATGTGAAATAATGTGAAGTACACAAAAAATCATGCACTTTCAAAACAAGAATCAACTCAATCTGAGGTTGTATGCAAAAATTATGCAGCTCTAAAGTTTACAAACGAGAACAGTGAGGAGTCCTCCCTAAGAATAATTTTTTTTAAAAAAAATTGTGTGCCAAAATCTGAAACTGTGTTCATCAATGCATAG
Source organism: Sequoia sempervirens (assembly GCA_007258455.2). Classification (NCBI taxonomy): domain Eukaryota; kingdom Viridiplantae; phylum Streptophyta; class Pinopsida; order Cupressales; family Cupressaceae; genus Sequoia; species Sequoia sempervirens. The sequence goes on along the minus strand of VDFB02193867.1, from coordinate 621,547,026 downwards.
AGCACGAAAAATTATCCCAAATCTAAAAAAAGTGCACTAAATTTGGAGGTCGGGAGCCCGAGTTATGAGTTGTCAAAGTTGGCCTTGAAAAAACAATACATCAACAGAGAGGGGCTATGAAAAACTTCCACCAAAAATAGCGGAACTACTACCAAAGTTAGCAGTACACCAAATATAGATGTTTTCCAGCTAGTTTATACCATCCCCACAAATACCAGACCTCCAAACAAAATTAGCCATCCACCAGTTTAGCTATTCGTTAAAATCACCTCCAAATTTGATGATTTTGAGATTTTTATATGTTTTAATTAAAAAACATAAAAAAATTATTTTAAAAGTGTTGGCATCATTTTTTAAAAAAAATTAATAAAAAACATTAAAAAATTTAAATGGGCGGCATAAATAAATGAGATACACTTTTTAAAAAAGTTATAATAATTAATATTTAAATGAATATTAAAAATCTATTTTAAAAAAGTCAAAAAAGTAGGTGTGTTATTTATAACTGTCAGCAGACTTCAAGAAATATTAAATTTTTTAAAGATTAAAAAAAATATAATAAAAAAAGCTATAAGGCCCAAAGGCCAAGCAAATTATTTTCAGAAAACTGTGAAGAGCTTTGAAGGATGCACTGCATTGAAATACACACAAGGAAGATTGAAGGATGCACAACATTGAAATACCTATAGCAAAGATTTAAAAATCATGCAGAGATTTTTATTTGGTGCTTATAAAAAATGTAGTGCAGATTTTGATGAAGTCTGTAGCATGGAAATGTATGACAGTTTTTTTAAAGCTTTTTAATTTATTTTTTTCAAAAAAAGATAACCATAGGCTTGTAAAGAGGGTACCGCCTGCTTTAAAAGGGGCCTCTAAAAAGATTTTTTTTTTGGTTTTTAATAAAAATTTCAACAAATTTTATTATTTTCAATTTTGTTTGTTTTAATTTTTAATTTTGATTTTAAAAAAACATATAGTTTTTTTCAATTTTTATTTTTAAAAATAAAAATCTAAAGAGAGTTTTTGCATTTTTTTATGAAAAATAAAAAATATATTTTAAAACAAAAAATAAAATTTTAAAATAAAAAATATTGTTTTTTAAATTAATTTGTTTATGGGGGGTCAAATGGCTCCTTGGACAAATTTTTTTTGCCTTATCTAGCAACTTTGTCCAAAATTGACATTTTGACAGTCAATTTTATGGTTTTCGGGCCTTCTAAGCATGATGGCAGGGTCAGTTTTGACCCAAAATGCTTTGAAATGATGACTCCTTGCTGAATCTAGCAATGAACCTCCCACTTCAAATTGTTGTAGATCTAGCCTCTAGTGTCTGTTTCAAGAAAAATAAGGGGCAAATTTGACTATCTCAGCTGCTCTGGACTCAATGGTGAGCTCTAAATCTCTCCAAAAAGCTTTAGAAGACCTATAACTAACAAGTCAATGTATGAACCCCCCCAAAAATTGATATTTTTTCACACCTTTCTAATTCTCTATATCATTTGAGGATGCAAGAGAAGAGCATACTTAGTTTTTGAAAAAAAAGCTGAACACTCTCAAAATTTATAAACAAATGCTAACCCACAACTCAAATTTGGCTCTGATACCATGTGAGATTTGCTAACTAGCCTACCCAGGAATCTAATGACTGAAGGGCAGCAAAAAGATAAATATGAGGAATAAATTGTATTCCTCTCAAGAATGCAAAGCTATATTTAGCTTGAGAATTGAGATTACAAAGGAAATGCCTTGGTTATATAGGCCAAGGGGAGAGATAGATGCTACCAAATTATGACAAGTGTTGGCATCCTATGAGGTGTGACAACTCATGTCATTAAAGGATCAACCACCTTATCCCTATGTAAAGTTAAGCTAGTGTGAAGAGGACTTTAGTGGAGAACTAGCTAAGAATGAACTAGTTAGGTAAATTACCCCTTTCATACTAACAACATAGCAATAAACCTTACAAGTATCAACCAAAAAAAAATTGAAACAAGAATATACAATTGATATTGTCATAAAACCTCTTGTTGTGATTAATTTGGATAGATGAAATTGCTAAAATTGATGAACAAGTGCATAATGAGCTAAATTTGTTGTTTTAAAAGTCTATGAATTTATATGGGGAAATCGTGATGATCCTCTTGATGAGAGTGACCCACCACATGTTGAACTTGGTAATGCTCCTAGTATGACACTTGTAGTCCCTTTGGCTAGTTGTCAGCCTTCCATTTATGATGAGCAAGATTGGGATGCAGACAACTTGTTTTAGGTTGGCCCACATGTGAAGTACTTCTTTGTTGTGTCTAATTTCTATGTTCTTTATGTTTGCTTGCATGCCATATGATCTCCAATGTTATGTTTCTTGTTGCATCTTTGTGTTAGTGAGTTTTCTTTGGATGCCCCTTATTTCTCCATTGGTACAAGGATACAAAGGAAATGAATTTGTCGTGACATTATTCTATTTGTATCTTCATGCTTCTCTATATCGTGAACTTTGTTGTCTTGTGTATTTGTTTTGGGGATGATCCAATGCGTTGAGAAATTTAGGTATCTTCCATGTTTACCCAAATTCTTGTTTGTTCTATCTATATGTCATTCTTCTATTATGTTCATTATTCCATGAGTATTTGGGGAACGATGTCAGTTCCAACCTATTATATCACTGTAGAAAAGATGTATACTGACCCAAGATCTGTGGATCCCTTCTATTTTCATCTTTTGTATTGTATATGGAATTGCTTTTGGGGGGAAACCCCTTATCATGAGGAAACTTTATTTGGAAATTGTAGAGGAAGAAATTTGCTACCCTTGAGTCTCAAGACAAGAAAGACTTCAAGGAGAAAATGGTCCTCAACTAACTCAAGACTACCTCAATGAATAGAGCTCAAGTGGCAGGGTAAAAAGGTGAGAGCTCTAGAATTAGAAAGAGTAGGTCACAAAGATTTTTTGGATAGATTAGTGATATCTTGGAAAAAAGATGACAATACAACACACAAACAACAACATGGCACACTGGAATCTTGTATAGACTAAAAATTGAGACTATCACAAAAAATAACTAAATGAATACTTCTACTCTAACTACTAAGGACTCTTGAAATGTAGGAAGATAATAGAGAACAATAGAACTAAATTAAAGTGAACTAAATGAGATATAAATTAAATGGAACATAAATGATAAGACAAAATGGGGAGAACTTAGAAAGTGCTCACATCAACCCAAGAAATGAGGCCTCCAACAAATAATGTCTTCACCACCTACACACATAAGATCGAGGAAAATTGTTGGGGTTGTTTAGGGGCTTGCCTCAGTCAAACCCCCATTTCAATGTTTCCACCTCCATGGACAACCAAATAGATAGATCAAGAAAATAATAGATAGTGAAATAGATAAATAGATGAGATAGACAAATTCTTAGACAAGGGATGTGAGAAATCCTAAGATTCTCAAAGACACAAGACAATTAGATAGATATCACCTACAAGGCTTGGGGAAGCTAGAGAGAGAGACATTAATGAGAGCCAAGAGAGTTCCCAAGAGTGTCGTAAGAATGTGAGAGTATTGTTGTAGAAAGCTATAGAGAACTGTGTAAGCAAGAGAGAAAGATAAAGAGAGGAGAGAATGAGAGAGAAAGATAGAAAATACCAAGAGAGAGCTTGATAGAATTGAAAGGATAGATTTAAAAGAGAGAAGAGGAGGAAGAAAGACATTCTTGAGCTTTTACAAAGCATCTTGAGCCATTACCACTGATAAAGGTAAGTGACAAGTAAAAAAGGCTCATAAACATCCATTTGAATGTTGACATATCATGGGATGTAGCACGAGATAGAGACGTCCACAAGATGTACTAGTGTCCAAACAAATCACACTACAAAACAATGGGAATGAGGGAACATAAGGTTTGATGCAAAGTTGACGCACAAAGGTTGTTGTTGCAAAGGGGTCTTGAGCATCTTGAGAAGGAAGAAGGCTGATGCAAGGGATAAAATGAGCCTACAAAAATATGAAGGGAGTGGATAAAAATTTTAGGTGAAATTGTAGGGGGTGCAATTTTACGACATTACAAAAACATATCATTGGCATAGGGATTTCCAATAAGCTCACATGTCCTTATCACATAGTATTTATCATTTTTCTATTTTAAAGAAATTTCTCATAACATGGTTTTTAATATTTTCTCTAAGGTGGAGGCTTAGATTGGAATTATTTCCTTCACTTTGTTCACATGCATTGGAATTAGTGATGTATTTACATTGGAATTATTTGCTTCAATTTGTTGACACGTGTTGGGCTTAGTGGTGTGTTGACATTGGCATTTTTTGCTTCACTTTGTTCAACTATGTTGAACTTAGTGTTGTGTTGGCATAGCATCTTGATCATTTTTAGCACCATTTCAAGGTTATCAGGGAGTATAACTCTTGGTTATGGGTACACATCTAGTGAATATTGAACTTCACTAGACATAATGTGTTTCTCGTTTTACCCTATCTTAGGGGCTCACCTAGGTAATATCAAACTTAACTACCCTATGTTGCCTTTCGATTTGTGATTCACCTAGAAAATATCAGACTTTTGTATCGTGTGAGTCGTGAACACCTTTGGTGTGGATCCTAGTATAACACAACTTGTCAGCCCATGATTATCCATACCCTCCTTTTGCATTATGACATCGTGTATTCTTGTGTATGTTATTTTTCTATACTTCATTTAATGTGTGTGTTCCTTTGTGTTCATATTGGTTTTCCATAGGATCTTAGATTTTAGGGGATTGCACTCTCCCCTAAATCCTTAGTCATCCTATCTCTTCAACATTGGGACAATCGAACCCCTCTTCACATATTTTCTACTTTAGTGAATCTGAGCATAAGTTCATACTCTCACTAAAGTGGGGGCTAAATGTATCATCATAAATTGTCACCCTTGACAATTTCACTTTATATTTGTCCCTCTTAAATTATTAGACCTAATTAAGAAACTAATTCCCTAAATTATGCATCCTATGTCCCATTTTTAACAATTAATGATGAATTACTAGCAATAAACAAGTGCATTTATCTAATAACTTGCCCCCGATACTTAAAGTCCTAGAAAATAGGGTTAGGATACTCATGCCCTGGGTGTGAGTTTCCCCTATTTTAGCCCCAAATTCAAATATTTCAGAGTCAACATTTTATCATTTACAATTCAATTATCCAAAGTCAGCTATCAAGATTTAATTTGGGGGAAATTGAATAATTGCATATAAATACCTAGTTATTACATCATTTCAAACCTGACAAGAAATTATTAGAGAAATTTTTGTCAAGAGCAAGTCAAGAGCTTTCAAGAGCAACATTCTTAGTAATTCATTACAACAATTCAAGATCCAAACATTCATCATGTTTTTATGTAAACTCTTTCATGTTATGTTGTCATATTGTTTGTGAAGGCTAACCCTTTGTAGGTCTCCAAAAAAGATGCAAGACCTTGAGGTGATGTGCATGATCTCAATCCTTCAAGGAAGATATTGAAGGGTGGTGAGTTGTAACACTTTGTGATTCAACATTCCTTCCTATCATTTATCCATTTATCATTGGCATTGTCATTGTGGAAGTGGAAACACTAACATGGGGTTTGACTAAGGCAAGCCCCTAAATGGCCAACCCTTCCTCTCTCTTTGAATATGCAGGTTTTAGGTTTGAAAGAGATTGAAGGAAGCTTGAAGACCCATTTTTCATTGTTGCAATCAAAACCCTACATCTTGTCCACTCATGAAAACTCACCTACAAAATTATTTGATAGTGATCCAAAAGATTTGCAGGTGAAAACATAAGGCTTTGATCTAACATTAGAGGACTGTGAAGACAGATCTAGAAAATATCTACAAGGACACTCACACCCTAGGAACCTGTGTCCTCTATTTTTAGCCCTATATTTGAACCATAGGTGCAAAGGGTCCTACTCTACTCATTTCAATTGTCTGAATTTGTCTATGAACTTCTATGTCTTCTATGTTTGCATCAAAACAATAAATTGCACTATTAGCCTAGTCATTGCATTTCAACCCTAAATTCATTCTAGATTTGGTCAAGGGTTGGTTGACTCACCTTTTAGGCTGTAAGTCAATCACATACCTTATCAAATCCATCAAAAAACCAACATCCTAAACATAATATTTCATTGAAATCTAGAATAATAAAGAAGAAATAAAACCAAGGAGAGTGAAAACCCTATCATTTTTGGATTCTTCCCCTCCTTTCACAACCACCTTTCATTTTTCTACATTTCATTAACATATTAAATTGATAATCAAAATGAAAAAATATATTTATGTTTTATTTTTTTATATTATATTCCTTGGTTAAGATATTCCCTAGCTACCTTAGGGAAATTATTTATCAAGGCAAGGAATTCATGAGGCATATACCTTATTGATGTATATGAGAAAATGGTTGTCTCTAGTACATATATGAATTATCTTAACCTAGGAAAGTGAAAGTTCTCATCTAGATAGTTAAAATATTTAAAGAAATACATGTGAATTTGGTCGTATTTGGAAATAGGTATGTAGGCAGTCTTTGGGTGAAGGATGCCCCTAGACCCAAGTGAATAAGGGATTAACCCCAAGGTTTGGGGTAGTTCCTAAATATGATCATCACCCCCTCTTTAGTGTGCTTCATCTAAAAGTTGGAATTCATATTCAATGGACATGAAACTACCCTTTCAATTAACATACTCCAACCATATATGCCTAAGCCAATGACAAGATAATCCATCATCATCAAGCTTATCTATTCTAAGGTCAATTGTGTTTTTATTTATAAAATATAATCTAATATTGGATAAACTCTTAGAGTCATTATTTGTGGTTTTCCTTGATATTCAAATGTGTGAAAATTCCTCTAAAATTATATATATTAAAATAATAATTAGAGTTTGTGTGTTGAACCATATGTTATTTTGTCTTAGATGAATGAAAATTATAAGTGGTATGGGTTAGCCTCAAGGCTCTAGTGAGGTCCATTCTTCTAAGAATTAAGAGCATGAAAAACTTGGTCATGACATGGCCATGAAGGAATTAAGTAATCCTACTAATTTGTTTTCTATAATTAAGCTTATCATTGATCCAACATGATAGGAGTTAGGGAGAATTCCTCTACCAAAAGAATTATTTGGGTGTATCATAGGGTTTTTTAACTTTCACTAGTAGCATAGAAGTGATAGATATCAAGAGCTACCTAGTTTTATAAGGTTTAGATAAGCTTAAATTGCTATTGGCATGTAGGAAATAGATGCCAAAAACTACCCATCTTAGGAGTTCACTATTGGTATTGGTGTATTAGAAGAAATATGTGTTCCTTTTGTGTTTTTTTTTCTTGAGGAATGGTTCTCAAGGTTTTGAGTGTTAAATTAATAGATAGATGATTGATTGTATATGCACTAGCCTTGGGTCTATGGTAATACCATAAAAATATTAATTATGTAAGTTATCTAGTTGTATGGTAACATAAATGATTAATAGACTTGGACATCTCATTAATGAATACTTGTGTTGTGTGTTGTTACACTTCTACCCTTGTTGGTGATTACAACAAGTACTACGTGATGATTGTCTTGTCATTGTAGTTGGTTTTGATGATATAAAAAGGATGGGACCCATGGTGTAGTATGAGATTCACTGAAATTCCTTTTTATGGTTGGGATTACTTAAGGGTTTATGTGTTAGTGAATCAAGGTAAGTGGAAGATGCTTGTATTAAGGTTACAACCACTTACTTTTTCACTAGTTAGTTGTTATGTATATTTTTCATGCACACTAGCTAATTATTGTATATATGTGATGTATCAATAGAGTACTCACCTTATGTATAAGTTATGTTTGTATAAGTTAGTCCCACCATGTAAATGTGATCTATATATCACTATACGGATAGATGAATGTTTTTACATTGATGTTAGTGGGAAACTAACATTTGAGTAGAATGCATTGGTTATCATACTATTATATATGGATTTAATTAAGAGAATAAGCTCAATTATTGATTGATATCAAATATTTCATGCCAATTTTATGGATGAAGTCTTTATTTTTTGATACGTGAATTACAAAACTTTTCATTTTCAAAAGGGATACAAAGGAATTGTGCATTCATGGCATAAAGCTACTACCCTTGCTATGATTGAGTAAGGTTTCAAAACTAGATCTTCTATTAGGAAATAAATTACTTTATTGATCACAAGGATATTGAAGGTGTATTGAAAAATAATTGGTAGTAACTGAGGGTGGTTGTTACACTATGATTTTATAATTCCTTATATCCTCCCATTGCCCATATCATTTTTGTTATGATATTAATGGACCCCAAGATCCTTTTATTTTACTTTATAATATATTTAAGTGTGTTATCTTTCATGTTTAATAATCAATCTCTTTTTGTATAGGAATATCCTTGTTAGATTCTTTTCCATGTGTTTCACTAAAGTTTATCTATATTATTCTTGGTTGTATTTTTTGTACGAATGACTACTTATCCAAGTTTGTTTATATCTATATCATGTGTTGGTTATCAATTATCTTTTGGTTGCACCAAGAATATAGATAATATCATTTACCTTTTTGTGCCTTAGCTATTTTTCCATGATTTCCTACAACTTCATAATTAATATGGTCCATTGTTATTTTCTCAAATGGTTGATTTTCTATAATAATAATTTTAAGTATTTTAGGCTAAGGAATTTATGTTTTCTTATGAAACCAATTTTTTTTTTTTTTTTCATATATTCAACTTTATAAGAAGCATTTTTATGATCATAATAAAATTAATAAATTTTGAAGAGCCTTGAAGATGAATAATAGCCTATCACTTGAAACACTAAAGTATTATCTATATTTCACTAAATTAATCATTATAGTTGAATCATCAAATGAAATACTTCATTCATGTCCCCATCTTATGTGTCACTAGTAGTCTCAAACACATATTTTAAGCTTTGTTGCTTGCAAGTTAAAAAACCAAAAGAATTGTGGGTGGTAAGGGTGTTGGTTTTGCCACCCCTCTCTTGGTTTCTTTTTGTATTGGAATTTTGTCTTGCACAGATTCAAATCGATGGTTTTTTTCTTGCAATCTTTATTTTCCTACTCATTTAGTATTCTGCCTAAATATTTCTCTTGGGGAGCTTTCCTTTCTCATATATGGAACTGTATCTTTCGCTCCTTAGGAGCCTGTTATGTAAACCCTAAACTTCAAACTATGTAATTTCTTTACTCATTATTAAAAAAATATAAAATGAATGAAAAATAAATGTGACTCTCATTTTGTGCCTTCTTACCACCGATCCTTTTTTTGTGAATATGTAAATTTATCTTTATTATTAATATAGATAGTTGTCTATTCATAAAAAAAAAAAGATAAAAAATAATCAACTAAAAGAAAAATTAAAAATTAAAAATTAAAAACTCATTTTTTTTGGTTAACTTAGTCATCTCTACTAGGGGTATAAAGGCTTAGCTAGCAGTAGATATATATCTTGATAAGAGTAGAGATATATCCATCATGGCTATGAACATCTAGTTAGTAGTGGAGCAATATCATACGCGTTTAACATTATTCATTTTTATAAATTCAATAGAACTATGTTTGTGGGTGGAAAAGTTTAATATTTATTATAATGATTAGTTTTCCTAATTCTAGAAAAAAGTAATAAACTCATTTGAACACATTAGTTGGAATTCATGGTTATCACTCTCTTCTATTCACTTGTATTAATTTAATTTAAAAAATGTATCAATTTTTTTTGTTTATGCTAATTGTTAATTTTTAATTTATGAGTTCTTAAGCATATTCACTTATCCTAAAATTCTCAAGAAAATTATTTAGTAGAGACACGTTTTTTTCTATTATAACATTCCCTTAAGTTATATTGAAATATTGAAACCTTTTGATTTTATTTTTCTTATAGAATTTTGTGGATTTCTATTTGGAGATCAGTAACTCCCTTACATATAATTCTATAAAAGAAGAAAATGGTGTTGACGTAGGTATATAAATGTCCTCTCCACTAGATGATTTTTCCAATAAATCTCTGTGTTACTAAATTTGGAGTATACTCTTCATCTAGGATATTTGATTTTATTATACTCAAGCACTTCTACTTTTAATTTGTGGTTTAACATTTCTAATTTGAAGTATTATTTTATTTGGACTTCCTTAATTTATTTTGAAAAAAATATGTCTAGATTTTAATTTTTTTTGTCTTCCCTCATGTTTATTATTTATGATTTCTTTTCATTTCTACCAACTTTTCTTTAGATAATGAGTGCTTCATTATTCTCTGGTATTATTTTGTGTTAAAAAATTAGTTGTTCCTTTATTTTTTAATTTATTTTGATGTGGGCATGCGTTAAGTGAAAATATTTTGATATTTTAACTATTCATGTATGATTGTCATAATTGTTATCCTTTTTATAAAAAAATTGCGACAAGTCAATTCATATTATTTTTATAATTTTTATAGTAACAACATATTATTCTAAAGAAATCTCAAACTATTTTAAAAAAATGAACATAATTACAATAAATTTTGAGTTTAGTACTAACACAAATGAAGGCTAAGAGAGGAGGGTTCTACTTTGAAGCTTAGTGAGGAAGATGAATAGTCATTCTCCATTATTTCCACTAAATTTATACCATCTTTGATAATTTAAATTTGATTAGTATCCTTCACCATGATGGTTACACATGATCACTTACTTCTTTTCCTTAATGTGTTATTGATGAATTTTGGAGACTTTTTTTTTTCTTTCATTATATTGCTATATAAGTCCATTTAAATATTTTTAATAATTAGATTTCATATTTTATTATTCTTGATCAAGCTCTTTGATTTACACTAGCCTCATTATTAAGTGAAATGGAAACTAAGTTTCTATATGCATTATTTTTGCTACTAATTTTTTTGTTTTATGGTGAATTGGGACTCATGAGAGGAAAAAAATGATCTATCATCCCTCCCAATCATGTCATAATTAACACTTTGCTCCTTATACTTGGCTATCATGATAAGATCACAATAAATTAATCAATGAATGAGATCCCTAGAAATTTAGAAAAGCAAGGGTAATAATAATGGAAATTACTCAAAAGGACAAGAGCTTGATAATGTAAATAGAATTGGTGAGAAATATTAGAAGATTTTTAGAAAAGCAAGGGTAATAATAATGGAAATTACTCAAAAGGACAAGAGCTTGATAATGTAAATAGAATTGGTGAGAAATATTAGAAGATTTTTTTTATTAACACAAAAAAGAGGTTTTCAAGGAACCTAAAACTATTACAAATAAAATGTTACAAGAATAAAACACAACCTAACAAAAGCCAACCAACAGTGAACTAACAACAAAAAGACAACCAAAATAAAATGACTATTTGATATTCTTTAGAGTATCTCCATCTCTAGCTCTTGTTTGAAAAAATGTTTGATGCAGATTCATGAAGTTTGCTAACTCTTTCTTTTCCTCCTCAAAGGATTTCTTTTTTCTTCCCCTCATTCTTGTTGTTGGCCCCTTAGACTCAGTCTGCACCTATTTCTTCCCTTTGTCCTTATTAGATTTCTCATCCTTTCTACTCTCCTCTAGGATCCCCTCATTTATTTACTCCTCTCTCAATTATTTGAGCTTCTCTATAAGAATCCTAATCCCCTTAGCACTATTTTTTATTGAGTAGTGGCTAATCTTTAAATTTTCTCCAAGTTTTTATTAGTTTCCTGAACTTTATCTTCCAAGTTATTCATACGTTTTTCAAATTCCAACTTTAAAATATTAATAGAGTCCTCCACACCTTCAATCCTATTCTTCATCTCTATGTTCCCAATGCCTAGATGATCCCAATCCTCATTGATGTTATTATCCTTTAGGGCCTAAAATTTGATATTAATTTTATTGATTTCGAGAAAGAACCATTTTGAAAGTTTAAACTAGTTTGTAACCCCTTCCCTAACTACCTCGAAAAATAATAAATCTCCTTTCTATAAGTGTGGAGATATGTAAAGTCCTCTAACAAATAGGGGAAATCAATAGTACCCTAGTTATCCTTTTTGATGCCTTTCTTTGGAGACTGGATCCCAATATCCATTTCTTCAACTTATTTCTCCTTACCTTCACCAGATGCTTCCCCTTTAGACTTTAATATTTTATTCCCCTTTTGTTGAGTATTATCCCCATCCTACTCCTCCCTTGTTTGTGAGCCCTTTGACCAAAAAATAGTCCTCTTCAATTTCTTTCTATGGGAGTTATTCTTACTATAGTGCCCCTCATGTTGTTCTCTGTTAGACTGATAGTTGTTCTATTAGGACCAAACATTACGACACTTTTTTTGATGTGGATTTATTGCTACGATGATAGTTTGATGATAGTTTGATGATAGTTTGATGATGCTTCTATCACTTGAGTTTATGCACATGTTATGACAGTTATACAGACTTATTTGATTATGTGGATTAATCTTATTATGAGCATTATGTGATTATCTGATCATGATTGTTATGCCGTTATCTATGATTGTTCTTATCTTGTTTGCTAAGCAACTGATTTTTATGTGTTGATGTAGTTACTTGTTTAATGTATTTTGGTGAAAGGGATAGTGCCACATTACTCACTTGTGAGTACCTTTCTATTCTATGATTTCCTTTCATAGTGTGCCAAATTGTATGATTATGTATATGCTCGACCATTTTGTGTGATGTAGGTTGCAGGTACCAAGCATAAACTCCACCTGAATTAGTAGGTATAAGCATGCCTTAAACCTAATGGAACAGTTGTTCAAAGATAACATATGTTCCCCTACCCTAGCCATCATCCTCAAAAAGGATGAGTATTCAGTCTGTTACCTCGTCAATGTTGTCTGATGCTTGTGGTCAGTTGGTCTTGTTTTTGACCTTGCTTATGTTTAGGTAATTGTTATTGATATTTGGTTGTATAATTTAAATTTGTTTAATAAATGTTGTTTTGATTAATTAATGTATTAAATAAATTATTGAATTAAATGGGCACTTGGATAATTAAACATAAATATATTTATTAAAAAATTAAAGTTTATAAAAAATTTAAAAGTGAAATGAAATGCTAAAATAAAATAAATACTAGAATGAAATGTTGCAATCAATAAACAATAAAAAAATTAAAAAGATAGAAAAAGATTTTGTGGAACACATGCACAGTTTTGAAGTGATTGTCGAAAAAGGAAACTGGTTGTCTATTGGAGATTTTTGAGTTTTATTAGATTTTTGGTTTTTAAAAATAAAACAACTTTCCTTTTTGTAAATAATGATCGTTTTCAAGAGATTTTCATTATTATTGATTTTTGTTTCCAAGAAGCAAAGTAATATTTTTTTTTTGTAAGAAAATTTTGTAAAAAAAGAAAACAATTGCATTTTATTGATTGATTATGAAGAATTTAATTAGGAATTGGAGAGTTCGGGTTGCAAATTGAAGGATTCAGAGTTGGCATCGGAATCCATCTCAACCAATGTTGGGAATTCATTTTAAAGGCATCATAGTTTGAGAAGTGATACTTCTATGGTGCATCCTTCCCTATATATATCGCATTTTGATATTATGCATTGTGTTTGTTGCAAAAAGATTTTATTTCAAATTCGATTATGCTGTACGTTTTTTTTATTCATTGTATATTCTTACTTCCAACATTTGATATTTCCTTGAGTTTCTACTTCGATGGAGAATTTTAAATGAATGGTAATCAACATTTGATATTGCTATTAGCGATTTACCTTGTTTTATGTTGCGACCTTATTTATAAGGCATTCGATGTTTGCTTTGAGTCTACGGTACGAAGGAATTAAGGTTTGATAGGTATTCAATTTAATATAGATATATATTTATTTTTATTTGTATGTTTATATATGTATACAAAGGCCACATCTTACATTGATATATAAATATATACATAGCTCTGAAAACTATTTAATGTTTATAATATATAAATATATTTATATATATGTATATATAAATACATATACCATATTGGTGTATATATTTGTATATATATATATTTATATATGTATATGTATAGTTGTGTATATATTAAAGTGTTAGAGAAAGTATATTTTTCCTTTACAAATAAATGATTATGTTAGATAAGTAAATGGGAAAGTTAATAAGGGAAAATTGACTTACTTATAATTAGTTAAATGGGAAAATTTAGGATTAGCTTTAGTCTCAGTAAGTAAACGAGATTATATTTTAAATTCTAATTTCCTTCTTAATCATTTAATAGCTGATTTGTTTATATGTGTATTTCATGCTTGCACTATTTATTTGTGTGCTTATATTGAATAGTGTATTTGATTAGTGGAATTTGGGTGATTCTAGGCTTTGTTCAAAAGTTGAAGTCTTTTGTGTAAAGTGGTTAATGGTAGTCTTCCAGAGGCTTAGGGGGAGTATCTTGTATGTTGGGTTTTATGATGGTTTCATTTTGAAGTGGTTGGTAATGTGCTTGAGATGTGTGCAAGAGGGTCTATGCCTTGCACTATTTATTCATTCTTGTGATTGTGATTTGTGAGCGAGATGGTCTATGCCTTGCTTGGTGTGTGGGATTCGTGTGAATCAAGGTTAAGTGTGCAAGATGGTTTTTACATTTCTTGTTGAATAGGGTCTTCTAGTTGTGAGTAGGGGGAGTGTCTCTAAATGGGGGCTGGAACCCAAAGTAGTTGTCCAGGAAAACCCATTGGGATTTCTTAATTCAATGATAACCTAAATAATGAATTAAGAGGTTGGGTAGTTTTCACATTAATCTAGATAATGCTATGCCCCACTCATGGCTCAAGTTGTAACGCCCGTCGTGCAAACCCCAGAGAACACACACATAATGCAAATAAATTTTTTTTTTTTTAAATAATAAAGGTAAACATGCAATAACATTAAATCATAAACACATAGCATTAAATCCACATGGTTCTCTGGGGCACGTGAGGTTACATTGCAACCACAACATAGAATAAAAATAACGAAAACAACATAACCATTTAATTTAAGAAAACCATAAATAATGATACAACTGATAGCCATGATG
This sequence comes from Sequoia sempervirens, assembly GCA_007258455.2. NCBI lineage: Eukaryota > Viridiplantae > Streptophyta > Pinopsida > Cupressales > Cupressaceae > Sequoia > Sequoia sempervirens. Next base: position 621,531,961 of record VDFB02193867.1, on the reverse strand, counting down.
CGAGTATGATAAACATCGCATAAGTACATCCATGATAAATCTTTTAACAAGATCCAGTTTAAACCTAACTATTACATCATTGAAATAATATTACATTACAATTTTCTTAATACATGAATTACATTGAATCTCCCAACATGGGGATTGATACAAGAATAATGAACATGAAGTACAACTGATCACTGGAGCATCTGCACTGCGGAAAGCTGAGGATACATGACGCTGATGGGGAACCCAACGGGTGCGGAGCACGTTCCACCCAACCATGTGAATTACAAGTAACTCACCCCCCGTGCTCAGAGGTGACGAGGAAGTGAACCCGACCATGAATGTCAACCGACTCAACAACATGATACAGAACAAGTACAACTCAAATATGCAATGCACAACCATCGACGTACTCAAATCACATAGCAAGTTAAACCAAGAACTCATCACGATAACATGAAGTAATATCACTTAACAATCACGAATCAAACTCACAAGAATTCAAAGAACACCACAAAGAGATAACATCCAGAAGAATCAAACCAACACCCAAAGTACATTTCCAAATAAATCAGGACCAATATAAAGAACACGATTCCATAATAACTCTGAATCAACCATTCAATACACCATTCCATTAGGCAACAAGAACAAGTCAGACGGGTGTCCAGTAGGGAGGGTCATCACATAACTCTCATGGGATCCCCTGGCTCTTCCTCCAACTGAGGCGCTGGCACCCACCTATGGATTCCCTAACCCTATAATCAGAACAACGTAAAAATAACAATATCCAGAGGCAACAAGAAAACAAGAACAACAAGGGTGTCTAGTGGAGAGTGTCATCACATAGCTCTCATGGGATCCCCTGGCACTTCCTCCTAACTGAGGCGCCGGCACCCATCTATGGATCACCTGGCCCTTCCTCCTACTGAGGCGCCGGCACCATAGGGTAGCTAATGCGGAGCCGATGGTCTCTCATGAAGACGAGACTATGACCTTGCCAACCACGGCCTACTCAGTCTATCACTAGTCTACGGTAGCCCTAATGCATAGACGAGGAATCCATTTTTCTTTATCTTGTATGTCTTACTACCCATCCCCCTAAATTCTATTTTTAGGTTATCACTTGTTTAACTACTCTTACGTGGGTTCCCCTGGCACTTCCTCTTACCCGAGGCGCCGGCGCCCACGAAGAGCCACTCTCCCACCCATGACCCCTAACATATCTCAAAACAGGCAAGGGTTGGACTAACATATAAAAATCACAAAATCAAAACCAGGTACACGAGGCATTACCCATCTCGCAACTGCTCATATTCAAAAGACTTGCAAACCCGTCCAACCCTTCCTAACCTGATACCAATAAAGCTCAAAAGCATAACAAAGCAAATAACACTCTTACACACAAGCCTCTGGAATTACGGTTCACCCCAACCCTAACTGGGTTCAACACTACCCGATAACCATTACGAAAAAGAAATAACAATGCATTTAAAATAAAATAAACTTAAGTCCATCACAAAAGAGTATCGGGTTCCTAACACCAAATAAAATGAAATGTCGTTATCTCGATATAATTCCACAACAACAAATACAAAAAAATAAATAAATTCCCCATTGTATTATTTGCTCAACCAATAAAATAATCCCCTTTATTTTTTTAATAATACAAATTAATCTTAACTATTATTCAATTACATTATAAACTAACAAGAATATTAAATAAAATAATCAAATTACATTTTGGATAAATTGTAATTATCATATTTAGTAATAAACTAAATTAAAAATATTATATTCAATAAATTAATTAAATTAAATATAATTATTATATTTATTAAATTAAATATTTCTCAAATAATAAAAATAACATGAATTAATTTTATATATATATATAATTAAATTTTATCAAATATATATAAAATATATATTAAAACTAATATAAAAATAAATAAAAAAAATAAAACAAAATTAATGAAGTCCGCTCTGCCCGGCGTACAGGGTACGCGGACAGCAGTCCCAAAGGACTGCGCGGACAGCAGTCCTTTGGACCGCTGAGGCAGTCCTTACGGACTGCACACAGCAGTCCTTAGGACTGCGGCGGCAGTCCTGCGGGGCTGCCGTGTGCAGGACAGGGGGAGGGACGGGGTACGACCCCTTCCTTTCCCCAAAACCAAGCCATTAAAAATTTCGGACACAATGAAAATTTCGACTTGCTTGCCTTTTTAAAATTTTGTATCATATAAATATTATTATATTTTTTTTTTTATACGAATTTCTGGTAAAATACGGCCTCGGCCGACACACAGAACAAAAATACCAGGGTAATTTAAAATATCAATATATGTAACAGACATATATATATATATTAAAATATCAGAGATATATATATATTAAAATAACAGAGATATATATATATAACAGAGATATATATATATAACAGAGATATATTAAAATAACAGAGATAAATATATAACAGATATATATATATATTAAAATAACAAATATATATATATAACAGATATATATATATATATATATATATAACAAAAATAAAGAGGGTAAATGTAAATAATATAATAGAAGAAACTACATAATAATGAATCGATTCAGCCATATACAGATATACCCAAAACCTCCAAATTTATTATTTCTAACAAAGATATTGTTTTCTTAAAATCCTATTTTTTTGTTGAGTTGGAAATTTCAGATGATAGGGTTTCTTTTGTTTTTGACAAATTTGAGAACAGGACAATAACTATATTTTTCTTGATTTCGGTCTAAGATCCTTCACTAATTTTAATTTGAATAACAGTTCATTTTCCTTTTGCAAAACAAGATTTTCTAATCTCAACATTATTTGATACTAAAATGAAAGAGTATTTTACAGTAGTTTTGTTTTCTCTGAAGCACAAAGATGAAAGCAAATACTAGAAAGAATGTATATGAAGAACCTGATGTCCAATGCTTATTCGAAAGTCTGAGGATGCCTGCTTGATTCTGATGCCCTCGAACTTGATTCCAATCCTTAGCCCAGAACGAACTTGAGCAACTTCAACTTTCAGATCTTCTGTCTGTGTGAGAACTTCTCAAAAATTCATAATAAAAATAAAAATATTCCTCATCCCTTCAAAGCTCTTCAAAAAAATCCAAAATTAAAAGAAAAATCCATTCTTTAAAACTAGCTTTTTTCCAACTCTTAATTCCTATTGGCTCATACAGTCTTTTTTAATCTTTTATTTGTTTTCTTGCTTTAATTTCTATTTTACCACTTTCTTGCACAACACATTTTCTATTTAATTAAATAAATTATTCTAATAATTATCCCCACCTGATAATTAATTAAAATAATTAAAATACCTTTAATATTTAATTATTATTTAATCAAAACACATGACTTTATAAAAATTAAATAAAACATTTAAATATTTCATACAAATAAATCAACATTAAAATAACCAATTATTATCCACATTCAATTAACTAAATCACCACCTATTAAACACTCACATTAATAAAGTACGACATACACAACACAACCACAATGACGACAATTACAGAAAATAAACAATACCAGACAAACGAGACGATCTGACATCATGGGACGGAAGGACTTCATCGTCACCTCTGTATCAACATTTATCCGTTGGGTTATTTGGTGCTCGCCCTGTCCTGCCGAAGCAGGTGGAATCGAGACTTATACCTGCAATCCTGCATACAAACGAAGTTGTGTACATGTGCATATATACATATATATCAAAGCATTAAATCAAGATACTGCATTGTGAGAAGGAATCGCAACATAACAGGGCACTCGTGAACGAGTGATGCTATATTGTCCTTCGTCACACCTATTCTAACAATTATAACATAATCAATGAATTACATTTCTAACTAACAATCATCTCATAACATATTAATTTAAATCACTGCATTAAATCATCATTCAGAAAATTAACTGATATAATCAACCCTAATGTCATATAAAGTAATCATATCCATAATGAAATAACAACATCGTCTAGCATCTAACTAACCATATCAAACAATAACAGTATCCTCATAGTATCTGACTAACCACATCAAACAATACAGTATCATCATAGTCTCCAAGCAACACACAGAAAATAATAAGTCTAAACAGTATGAGGGGTATTACACAAGTGCTCGTTTAGGCTTGAGATGTGATAGGAAGGCCTAAAATGGAAAGATCAACTACTTTGTGTTCATGAAAGGTATGTTGATTCCACATGAGTTTGTATGGTGGCCAGGGATCAGTAGAGGCTGCTAGGATAACCTAGGATGGGGGCCAGGGACTAGGAAGATCAACAAGGATAGCCCATATTAAGCTATGTGATGACACTTCTCCCTATTGTTGTCTAGCATTCCCTAGTTATGTTATCCCCTTCTATTGTGTGAATGTCTCTGGAAGCAATGTATGTGATGTTAATGTTGTTAGCAGTGTTGGTTGGAGCCTTGTATAGTCTTGTTTATGTTAACGTTATGTATTCTTGACTATTTGCTTATAGTGGGACCTTATGTTTCTCCTAGTATGAGGGTGGACCTTAGGGTTCCACATGGTCAGGAGGTTGGTGCATCTTCCTCCATTGGGTTTCCTTGTTGTTTGTTTGAGTGTGTGGGGGATGTACCTTATGTAGTAGATTCCAGTTCATGATCTTGTTCAAGAAGATAACATTTATGTATATGTATTGGAATTGTATATCAAATGTACTATTTATTGTTATATTGATGTAATCTTCCCAATTGTATTTAGGGAAGCCTTATTGTAAATAATGTAATGATGTAACGAATTGTGATGTACTCTCATGTAATGTAATTTGTATGTATGTTGCTAGTTGTTTGTAAATAATCTTTAATGTTGTTTATTTGATGAAATGTTATGGAAATTTCTTATTGTGAAATCATTTAATGTTATGGTTTAAAATGAACTCTTGATTGTTAGTTAAATCATGGTTAATGAAATGATTCTAGTTCTTGATTATAGATGTGTTAGTAGCGTAGTCATGGAACCTTAGAGGACTTAGGTTAGATTATATGTTTTGTTATGTTATGTTGTTCTTTTTTATTTTATTAAAAAAAAATTGTTCCATTAATGTAGTGTAGATGTGTTGTCCTCTGGGGTTCCTTGGCAAGGTGTTACACCTAGTATCAGAGCCCAAGTTCTAACACTAGGCACTCTGGTTTCATATGAGCCCATTATGTTGTCCTAGTGCTTAGAATCTTGAATTTATGTTATTTCCCTTCTACCATCTTCACCTAATAATATGAGACTTGTCCTTTGGTGGTGTTGTGTAGGAAAACTCCCAGAGGTTGAGGTGGTGGCCGTGGGGCTAACCATCATAATACCCCTTCTCAGAGTTCCCACAAGAGTGATCATAAAGAACCACAAGGATTTCAGAATGATTAGGAAAGTGGGGGTTAGAGTTTGGGTCAGCCAGAGTTAGAGGGAGATCAATTGCATCATTTACTTAAGGAGGTCCTTACCTACCTAGGCCCTAGATAGGAGGGTAGTTAGCAGGTGGTTAGGGAAAGAGAAAGGTCTCCTAGGAGGAGAGATGTGTCAGCAGTGAAGGAAGATATTTTAGCAGGTCATATGAGGGATCTCTTGAGGGAATGTCCTCCTACTTTTGATGGTTATAGTGGTGGTTTAGAGGTAGAGACTTGGTTGATAGGTTTGGAAAAGTGTTTTTCCATGCACCCATATGGTAGGAACACCAAGACGAGATGTGCCATCATGCATCTTAGAGGTTTTTCTTATACATGGTGGTAGTTGGAGGAATACAAATTACATTTGGATATTAGCTCAGTTTCTTTAGAGATGTCTTTAGAGAGGTTCAGAGCTCGCTTTTTATCAGATCACTAGATATAGCATCATGTTGATGAGTTTCACAAGTTGAGGCAAATGGCTATGCCTGTGGAGCAGTATGAGTGTAGGTTCTATGAGCTTAAGTAGTGTGTTGGTATTGGTGATGATGAGGTCATGTTGGTTCAACATTTCATTAGGGGTTTGAATGCCCCTATCAGTGGGGAATTCTGTGTCTTCGAGCTGAAGACCATGGAGGTGGCAGTAGAGAAGGCTCGTTTGGTAGAGGAGAATTTGGCCATGGAGTTAGGAAGTCATACAAGGGTACAGATTGGTAGTGCACCTCCAACAGGTTTTGGTTCTCAAGCTGGCCAGTCTCAAGCAACGAGTTGCTCTAGGAGCCATTATGCACCTGCTAAGGGTGGACAATAACAACAATATCAGCAACATCAATGCTCTCAGCTGAAACCTAAGAACTCTTAGTATCAGTAAGGTGGTGGTTCTCAGTCTAGGAAAAACCAAAATTGGTGGTGAGCCAAGCATAGTCATTTTGATCAGCCAGCTCGGAGCACATAATCTACAGTTAGTAGAGGTAGTTTTCAATAGTCTAGTGTACCCTTAGGTGGCAGGGGATATGGTAGAGATACATGATGTTTTTCTTGCAGCCAACAAGGCCCCATAGCTAGACAGTGTCCTCAAAGAAGCACATCAGGATTCAACAAGAGGCCGGAAGCCTTAGAGTCGATAGTGGGTGATGTAGGTAGGTCTCATAGAATGTTTGTAGTGGTTGATAACCACTAGGAAGAGCATCAAGGAATAGTTGTGGAGGCTACAGGTGTGCTGCAAGGTATTGGTATTTCTATCATTTTTGACTCTGGTGCTTCTAATTCATTTATTTCCTCTTCTTTAGTGTAGTGATGTGGACTGGTGGTAGAAAATTTGGATGTTAGGTGGTAGGTTGAATTGGCCTTTGGAGAAAAAGTAGCAATAGAATCTCTTGTGTATGGATGCGGATTGAGGATTGGTTCACTTTTAACCATGGTATATCTTCACATCATACCCCTAGGAACTTATGACATAGTGTTGGGGATGGATTGGTTGGATGCTCATCGAGTAGTGTTAGATTGCTAACATAAGTCAGTGCGGTGTTTGGATGATTTAGGTAGAGAGGTTGAGGTGGCATTCAGAGGGCCATCTTCTTGTGCATGATTTCTGCTATGCAGTTAAGGAGATGTATGCATTAGGGTTGCTAGTTGTTTGCTATCATACTTAATGATTTGGAGTTAGGGGAGAGTTGAGAGGTGTCCCTTGATGATCATCCCATCCTTAGGGAGTATACAAATGTTTTTCCCAATGAGATTCCAGGGATGCCACATAAGTGTGACATTGATTTCAGGATAAATCTTGTTCCCAGAGCAAAACCTATCTCTTGAAATCCTTATCAGATGAACACTTAGGAACTTAAAGAGATTTGGTTGTAATTAGAGGATTTTTTGGCTAAGGAGTTTATTCATGCTAGTGTCTCGCCTTGGGGAGCATCGATCATTTTTTTGAAGAAGGATGGATCCCTATGGTTGTGCATCAATTATTGATAGATGAATAAGGTGATAGTGAAGAATAGATTTCCCTTACCAAGGATTTATGATCTCTTTGATCATATTAAGGGATCCAAGGTGTTTTTGAAGATTGACCTAATGTTGGGGTATCATCAATTATGTATTTTTGAGGTAGACATTCATTAGACTGCATTTCACACTCATTGCGGGCACTATGAGTTCAACGTTGTGTCATTCAGGTTGACGAATGCACCATATGTATTCATGAACTTGATGAATGGAGTCTTCCACACCTACCTTGATATATTTGTTCTTGTGTTCCTTGATGAAATTTTGATTTATTTGGGGAATATGGAGGAGCACAAGGAGCATTTGTGGCAGGTATTGCAGTGTTTGAGGGAGAATCAACTATATGCAAACTTGGAAAAGTGTGAATTCTTTTAGAAAGATGTGAGATATTTGGGGCATGTAATTTCAGGAGAAGGTATTTCTATGGATCCTTCGAAGATCCAATCCATCATAGATTGGCCTGAGCCCACTAATGTTTCAGAAGTTCACAGCTTTATGGTTTTAGTAGGTTACTATCAATGGTTTGTGAAAGGTTTTTCAAGGATAGCTCACCCTATTACTTCCCTTCAAAGGAAAGGGAAGAAGTTCATTTGGTCAAAAAAGTGTCAGTCAACTTTTTAGACTCTCAAGGAGAGGTTTAATAGTGCACCCATTTTAGCAGTTCTTGATCCTACTAGAGGCTTGTGGTGTGTACCGATGCATATTTAGAGTGTCTAGGAGTAGTTTTGATGCAAGAAGGTCACATGATTTCCTATGAGTCTCGCAAAATCAAGGATCACGAGTTGAACTATCCTACACATTACTTGGAATTAGCCATTGTCATTCATTCCTTAGTGAGATGGAGACATTTTCTATTGGGGCATCAGGTTGAGTTGCATAGTGATCACCACATTTTATAGTACATATTCACATAGCCAAACCTAAATGCTAAGTAGAGGTGGTGGATGGAGTTCCTGTGCGAGTATGATTTTGAGGTGAAGTACATCTAGGGTAAGGATAATGTTGTGGAAGATTCTCTTAGTTGGTGGAGGCATGAGCTTTTAGCAGTGACTCTTGGAGTAGATTTGAGGAGTCAGATTCTTGCAGCGCTTCCTACAAATAGTTGGTATTAGGAGGTGAAGTCAGAGGTTGAGTCAAGCAGAGCTTTGGAGGGTAGATTTTTGGGTTATTCTCTTGAGTTAGATGGTTTATTGTGGCACTTAGGTCACATCTATGTTCCTCCTTCAGAGGGTCTTTGTACCCTAATTATGTTAGAGGCACATTGGGCACCCTACTTAGCTCATCTGGGTGTCAAGAAGATGCACGCAGATCTCTGTCAGTTATATTTTTGGGCTAGAATGAAGAGGGATATTGCAAATTTCATCTTGAGGTGCTTGGAGTGTCAAAGGGTTAAGGCATAACATCAGTACCCCGTAGGTCTTTTGTAGCTGCATCTTGTTCTAGAATGGAAGTGGGGCATCATTTTAGTGGATTTTATAGTCGGCTTGCTAGTATCTTCTCATCGTCATGATGCCATCATGGTCACTGTTGATAGGTTCACTAAGGTGGCACACTTCTCTCTTGTTTGGTCATCATATAATGCTTCTTCAATGGCTAGGATTTTCATGGAGGATATAGTCAGAATGCATGGAATTCCTTGTAGGATTATCTCTAATAGAGATCTAGTGTTCACTTTAGCACTTTGGACATCCTTACAACATCCACTCTTAGAATTTGTAAAATAAATGACTATGTGACTAAAAATTTTAGTCACGTGACTAACACTAGTAGTATTTGGAAAATAAATGACTAATTTTGTCATTTATAAGTGACTAATTTGGTCATCGGGTAAAATCACAACTAAATGACTAAATAAATGACTAATATTAGAAAAATTAAATGGAGCAGTCAGTCGAAACATTATTTTCAAGGTAGCTTGCCAAAATGGAGAAGTAAAGTGACACCTGATTTTGGATTGCAACCTCTGCCCATTTTTTTACATCAGACACAATTTGTGCAGAATCTTGTGGTAAGTCACCTTCCATGGTTTTAGTTAGTTTTACTTTTCAAATCTGTATGCGGTCAGGCCATATGATCCATATAATCCATTCTTTTTAATAATTTTACTAGCTGCTATTGACTAACAATGATTATGTTCCTTTTTAGGCTTTTATGGAAAAGTAGATCCACCTTGTGTTGCAGAAGTTAAGGATTTATATAGAGAACTTGGAATCAAGGTCTGTTTATTCTTTTCTTTTCCATTATGAGATGTTAAAAGTGATCTTTTCTTTTCAAATTTTCCACTATCAAATTGCATAGTTCACAGGAGAACATACTTTTATCTATAAAAATGATATTAAGGGACATGTAGATTAAGTTGTCTATACAAATTTTAGAATTTGAACTCTTAAAATTAGCTTCCACTTTTTGAGGGGGCATGCAAATCACTTTTGAAGTTGAGTGTAAAAAATAGAGTAGCACGTAAAGAAAAAGGATGACCAATAATAAAGTGAAAATTGGCACTTCTATCAACCATGTAGAGTACAATGAAATGAGCGTAGGGATGGTAGGGGTTTAACGCATATAGTGTAGTGGAATAGTAGTTCAGTTGTATAGTAGATGTCATCCTACTTTGTTTGAGAACTATTACTGAATTCCCAAAAATAGGAGTTCCCAAATGATGACAATAGATATTATAAATAGAAAACAAACAACAATATTTTCATATAAAAACAACAAGAGCTGATTCATAGGCCCTATGAAAATCTCTAACTTTTTGGCTCCCCTTTGATACTTTTATGCATACTTATAGATTATATCTCCATGATTAATATGGACTAGATGGGTTGAAAGGGCACATGTTAGTCTTTTCCATTTATTGGGCATTAAAGAGTTTGAAGTGACTGAAAGAATCAAATGTAGCTCTTTACTCTAGATGCTTTATTCTCATTCAATTATTAATATATCTAGATATAAACCACGATGACTTAAATTAGAACTAGTAGAAATCTCATGAAAACTACAAGAAGAGATCAGTGATTAGATGAATCATGGAAATGAAACCAACTCAATAAGCCACAAGAAACAAAATATGCAATACAAATGAGAATACAGGCCTTCAAAGGATTTTTCATGGATAAAGAATCATCCTCCCTTAGATCTCTTGTGAGAATTCCTGAAAGCTCTTCAGTTATCCACAATATCCACATGCTATGAGCTCTGATACAAAGATTGTGCATAGTTCTTCAAAGTTTATTCAATTTGGTGCTATTATCTTTATCTTGTGATTCAGGCCTCAAACCAACCCCTCTCATTAGTATTTGTCTTCCAAAATTGTCTAGAAGAGGGTAATCAAAATTAGTATTGGAATATCTAAAAGTCGAAGATCCTTTCCCTCAAACTGAAGCTTTTTTCTCAACAAACTAGAGCTGAGACAAGCCAAGAACTAGTGGAAGGGAAGTTGAATGAAAACTGAGAGCAACTAAAAGCCTTCCTAAGAAAAGTGCCCTTTCCACTATAACTGTCAGTTCTAGTGTCTCATCAATTTTTTTTGGCACCTCCTCATTTTTCATTTCTTGATAGAGAGCTTCTGAAAGATGTGCAAGATGTTCTTCAATCTCAACAATCAATGTTGAGATAAAATTGAAGCATTGCTCTTGAAAATAAGGTGCTAAATCATTTATCCTTGAAGGAGATTTATGTGCATGAAGAGAACTTAGGAGGTCTTCCAAAATATTATTGGACCCCTCATCTATGGTATATTTTATTTGACTAACCTCAGTTCCAAAATAAGTGTTAAGGCGACCAAACCAGTCTTCATCATTTGTTGTCATAAATCTAAAATTCAACCCAGGTAAATTGACACTTTTTAGGTCCCTTCTCTTGACAAGCCAACCCTCACGAGTAGTTAATTTGTGCAAATAGGTTTCAACATCTTTGTAACTTTCCATAGATGTAACTATTGATTCAAGGAATTTACCAACCTTAACTCTCTCACGCAAATCTAAAAATCCATCAACTATTATTTTTTTCATCCTACTAACAAACAAGCTTTCAAAAAGTTCATCCCAGAGACTCTTTGAGTGCTTCAAAAAAATATCACACATGCATTGGCATGGAAACTCAACATTTGAACCAAAAAACATTTTTAGCCACTCCAAGCTCCCTTCAAATGCATCCAAACTGTCCAATGTTTCTCTGATCAATGTCTCATTCTCTGCAAGTTGGTTGCCACTTTTCACAAGATGAAGCAAATACTTTCCCCCAAGCCTATCTGTAGAGAGAATATCATCTATACATGTCTTAAGCCATGCTAAGCAAGACTCTAATATAAATTCTTTTGGAAAAAATCATTATGGTAGCTTGTAGCTTCTCTCTATGAGATTTCCACAACTACACCTCATTGTTTGGGTTTGGAATCCCACCAAACAATTGTGATTCAGGTGGCATTGCCAACACAGTCTTATAAAAAAGAGGAAAATCATTTAGAACCTCCAAGAAGAGTTCTCCAACCTAACATAGCATTACCTGTATGACTCTTATCACATTACAGAAAATGGAACTGATTGCCCCCACCTTATCGGTCTATCAGCTGGACGTGTCTCCTAGTTCCAACGATGTGTCAACAGTTCTATTTTTCATCGGTGTGAAGATATTCTATCAGCAGGACAAGGTCTCATGTTCCCTTGATGGTTCGATGGGGATGTCTCCACCAATAAAATCCCCATCAGACCATCGCGGGAACATGAGACCTCATCCTGCCAATAGAAGATCCTCACACCGATGAAAAAATAGAACCGTCGATGCATCGCTAGAACCAGAAGACACGTCTGATCGATAGAACCCTTGGTGTGCAAAGTATTCTAGCCATTTCTGTCAGAATGAAGTAGATGAAGTTTAGAGTTTTTGTTTCAGATGATATAGAAAATTTTGTTTGGAACCAAATAGAGCTGAATGGGTGTTTCAAACTCAATCTAATCTTGTTTAAAACATCCCAACATGAAGATAAGTGTACTTAGAAGATTGGGATTCGTTTCTGATCATCATGATTTTTTTTTCAACATCTTTGTAACTTTCCAGAGATATAACTATGGCTTCAAGGCATTTACCAACCTTAACTGTAGTTGACCTCCACCCTCATGCTCTTGTTTCAATTTAGTTTCTTCCCAACCCTACAGATCACAGACTAATAAATGGTAAGCCTTGAAATCATGGAACAAAAAATACAAGAGATGGAGCAAGCATACAACATTAAAATTTTGACTTGCAACAGTAAAAGAAAAGAAGCAGTAGGCAGTTTGATATACAATCAGAAAAGGGAATTTTATGAGGCTGCCTTAAGGAATCAAATTAAAAATTAAATAAAATCATGCTTCAAATTCCATTTAAATGTTCAGTTGTATAGTAGATGTCATCCTACTTTGTTTGAGAACTCTTACTGAATTCCCAAAAATAGGAGTTCCCAAATGACGCCAATAGATATTATAAATAGAAAACAAGCAACAATATTTCATATAAAAACAACAAGAGTTGATTCATAGGCCCTATGAAAATCTTTAACTTCTTAGCTCCCCTTTGATACTTTTATGCATACTTACATATTACATCTCCATGATTAATATGGACTAGAAGGGTTGAAAGGGCACATGTTAGTCTTTTCCATTTATTGGGCAATAAAGAGTTTGAAATGACTGAAAGAATCAAATGTAGCTCTTTACTCTAGATGCTTTATTCTCATTCGGTTATTATTATATCCAGATATAAACCATGATGACTTAAATTAGAACTAGAAGAAATCTCATGAAAACTACAAGAAGAGATCAGTGATTAGATGAATCATGGAAATGAAACCAACTCCATAAGCCACAACAAACAAAATATGCAATGGAAATGAGAATACAGGCCTTCAAAGGATTTGTCATGGATAAAGAATCATCCTCCCTTAGATCTCTTGTGAGAATTCCTGAAAGCTCTTCAGTTATCCACAATATCCACATGCTATGAGCTCTGATACAAAGATTGTGCATATTTATTCTCAGTTTATTCAATTTGGTGCTATTATTTTTATCCTGTGATTTAGGCTTCAAACCAACCCCTCTCATTAGTATTTGTCTTCCATAACTGTCTAGAAGAGGGTAATCAAAATCAGTACTGGAATATCTAAGAGTCAAAGATCCTTTCCCTCAAACTGAAGCTTTGTTCTTGACAAACTAGAGCTAAGACGAGCCAAGAACTAGTGGAAGGGAAGTTGAATGAAAATGGAGATCAACTAGAAGTATTCCTAAGAAAAGTGCCCGTTCCACTATGATTGTCGGTTCTAGTGTCTCCTTGTTCATTTTTTATAGCATCTCCTCATTTTTCATTTCTTGATAGAGAGCTTTTGAAATATGTGCAAGATGTTCTTCAATCTCAATAATCAATTTTGAGATAAAATGGAAGCATTGCTCTTGCAAATAAGGTGCTAAATCATTTATCCTTGAAGGAGATTTATGTGCATGAAGAAAAATTAGGAGCTCTTCTAGAATATTCATGGACCCCTCATCTATGGTATCTTTTATTTGACTAACCTCATTTCCAAAATAAGCATTAAGGTGACTAAACTAGTCTTCATCATTTGTCATCATAAATCTAAAACTCAACCCAGGTAAATTGACACTTTTTAGGTCCCCTCTCCTAACAAGCCAACCCTAACTAGTAATTAATTTTTGAAAATGAGTTTCAACATATTTGTAACTTGCCAGAGATGTAACTTCAAGGCATTTACCAACCTTAACTTTCTCACACAAATCTACAAATCCATCAGCTATTATTTTTTTCATCCTACTAAAAAACAGGCTTTCAAAAAGTTCATCCCACCTACTCTTTGAGTGCTTCAAAACAATCTCACACATGCATTGGCATGGAAACTCAACATTTGAACCAAAAACCATTTTTAGCCACTCCAAGCTCCCTTCAAATGCATCCAAATTATCAAATGTCTCTTTGATCAATGTCTTATTCTCTACAAGTTCCTTGCCACCTTTCACAAGATCAAGCAAATACTTTCCCCCAAGCCTATCTGTAGAGAGAATATCATCTACACATGTCTCAAGCCATTCTAAGCAAGACTTTGATATAAATTCTCTTAGCAAAATCATCATGGTAGCTTGTAGCTTCTCTCTATGAGATTTCCACAATTGCACCTCATTGTTTGGGTTTGGAATCCCACCAAACAACTGTGATCGAGGTGGCACTGCCAATACAGTCTTATAAAAAAGAGGCAAATCATTTAGAACCTCCAAGAAGAGTTCCCCAGCCTGACATAGCATTACCTATATGACTCTTACCACATTAAAAAAAATGGAACTAACTTTCCCCACCTTATTTTACATAAGCTTTATCTAGTACAATGTTCTCCTACCTGTTATGTGGTTGGCTAAATCCTTTTGTAAAGCATTGGTTCCTTGCCCCCATTGGATTTTTAATTCTTTGCTACCTTGGTGGAGCTCTTGATTTGTGTTAATAGAAAATTGGTTCATCAAATTTATGTGAAGGCCAAGAACTTTTCCTTTGCCTTCAAATTTCTATTATATTCTTTCATTGACTTGTTATAGGTCGAGGTTATATTTCATTTAAGTGATTTGATCTTGTTTGTTTGATGATTGGATAATGGTCCCATAATCTTGGTAGACTGGCATGGTGGGTTCAATATCCATATATTTATCTACCAAAAAGGTCTCTATTGTTAGCATGGGCATCTCCAACATGGAGCCTGATAGCAATCAGGAGCACCATGCAACCTCACTTAGACAAATTTCACAAAAAATAGGCTTCAATCTCTCAATTCCTTCAATCCTCAAGCACTGTAGACAAGATATAAAACCATTTTCAGATACCCTTTAATGACTTCTAAAACATATCCCAAATTTACCATAGGTTGTTTTGGACAACCTGCAAATTGTATTTGCTTTAAAGTTTCTAAAGCCTTTTCAACATATCTAATTTGTGTATATCTTGCAATTATTGTAGTCCATGAGACCACATTTCTTTGAGGCATTTTTTCAAAGAATTCAAGTGCCTTGTCTATGATCCCACATTTAGCATACATGTTTGTGTAGGAGCACCTAAGCTTCCATTTTCAAATTTGAAGACCATTGCATCTTAGTAGGTCATTTTAGCATTTGAGGAGGTCATTTTATGTTAATTAGGTCTTGTGAGACAATTCACTGTGAATTAAGATGATTTTAGAGTCAATTGGGTAAAAGAGACAAAGTTGCAAAAAAGTTGTAAAATTGCAAACTATCAAAAGTTATTGCAGGTCATTTTTGTCAAGTTTTGCAGAATTGCTAAATATAGTGCAACATGACAATTTTTGCATTTCTGAGGAAAATAGATGCTCCCCCATCGAACAAAAAATGTGCATTGATAAATTGAATATATACTTGATATACCAATTTAAATAATAAGGAAATATTAAACTGGAGATAACCAAATAATTGAATATTTTCAACAAACAATTGATACCAATATAAAGCCACAAAATCAGAGATATTTCATTGATTTCCTGAAAATTATATCTGCAACATAGTCTTTTGAAATGGAAACATTATGGAAGATTTCTATTGTCTATCTATCCCTATTCACCTACTATCTTCTCCTATATCCTTCTTTTGGTCCTGGTCTCTCTTATATACACAAGAGACAACAAGCTTCAGACCGAAAGACATGACTCTTGATAACAAAACATGATTTTGAACTTAATTTAAGAAATTAACACAATCATAAACATGTGTACTAATCCATTAATCTCCGAGTAAAAGCTTGTGGTCATCTAAGACTTGTTCAAAGATTTTACTGTATGATAGGGTCCACTTCATTACCACCAACCAATTCTGACTGTTGCTCAGTTGTGCCCAAATTATCCACTACCTGATTTATAAACAGATTGAAAGCTGAGAGGTGATCAATGTACCCCTATTCTGCTTGAGTGTCGGCATTGGATATGACCACCTTCATATCATACTCTATGTACATGAATTTTTCAATTTGTTTATGAGTATTCTACAAGACCATAGCCCCATCATTGATCTCCTGTAATGCAATTATTAGAAACTCTATAAATTTTGCTTTCCAATCATCCCTTTCTCGAAGATTCCCTATATAATCATGGAGTGCAGGAACCAAATTAAAACAACCGATGTCTTCTTTGAGTCTTTCTTGATATTGGTTGTGGGATCTCACCAAGTCATTATATCTTTGCAGTGTTTGGTCTTTCATGATATGTTTACCTAGAAGTTCCTTCTTTTTATTAATCATTCTTCCTTGTAGCCGGACATTCTCCTCTAGTGCTGATTGAATTTGCTTAAATACACCCCAATAATCATCAGCTTGCTTTATCAGCTTATTTAACCTCTCTTTGATTATCTCATATGTGTCATTGTACTTAATGATTTTCACCTCGTTTTCCAGTGTTTTAAACTTTTCTTGGGCTTTCAAAATGGGGTTTTTCCAATAGGTTGCATCAGCTAATGCATCTAACACTCTCTTATCCTTTTTGAGCCATGGAGCATACAATTCTAGAGCAGAAGAGGAAGATGACATCTCCATTTGATGTGATAACTACTTTTTCAATTTGTCATTCTCTTTGACCAATTTTTCAATTTGTGCTCTAGTGAATTTTGCCACATTGACATTCAGCTCTGCAGTTTCTAAGGGATTAGTGTCTGCAACTCTTTTGACCAAAAGGTGTCTAAATACTTGATTAGGATTTTCAATCACTGTCACCCTCTTCTCATGAGGGTATAGTGACCAAATAAGCAAGGCATCCTCATCTGGATTGTATCTAGACCTTGAATATATCTTATCACTAGCTTCCTCTGATAAGTTCATTGTTGTATCCCCTCTTTTTTTTTGAAATTGTCGAACACAATTGTTGAGCTCATGTCCCATCCTGGTAGAAGTAGTACTGCAGCCTCTTGAAGTAATTCTCTACCTCTTTCAAGAGTGATGGATTGCATTTCCCTGTGAACTTCCTTTTCAATTCTTCTAAGGCATCAACTTCCTTTTCAAGAGTAATGTCTTACTCATTTTGTCTTATTTTCTTCCCCTTATACTCATAGACAAATGATTTGAACTCAAGAGTTTTAACAAAATCATTATTATAAATGAATTCATGACTAGCCTTGACCCTAATGTCATCAGATAACTCATCTGATGTTTCAAATTTTACAAGTTCTTGAGGGGTCTCATATTGTGTAATCACAAGGGCCTTTATTTGTTCTCGAGGGGGCTCATTTTGTGTAATCACAAGGTCCTTTATTTGTTCCACTGGTTTCTCCTCTCCATCACTCTCCTCATCACTTCCTTCCTCTTCACTATTTTCAGTGGAGAAACATACATCAGGGGTGGGTTGTGGGGGTATGTGATCCAAAGGATGCACATCCTCATCCTGTATTCCTGTGTAATTCGTATGAGATGTATCAAAAACGTATGAGGGCACATCTTTTACTATTTCATTCATATGAGCAATAAGCTGCTCAATCCTAGCCAAGGGATCTTATATATCAACAAATGCTTCTCTATATGATGGCACATTCTTTCTCTTCCATTCCTCTACAAGCACAACTTTATTATATTAAGCCATTCTCTCACCAGTGGAAGCTTCATCTCAGTTCTTGATCACATCATCAAGTGCAAAGCGATGCTCATACCCTTAAAAATTTTGAGTTAATCTTGCTTGATGAATAAATCCCTCTGCATCAAATTTATTTATTTCATACCCAAGAGGAAGGTTGTAATGAGCTAATTTAGCACCAATTTCTTCATATCCTTCAATGGCACATACTGTGAAATCTCCAAAACAAAGAGTGCTAGGCAAGAGTGATTGTTTATTATGACTCTTGAGATGTTTAGTATCAAACCTTGCTAATTTCCATACTATTTCCAAATAAGAAACTCTGTTAGGAACCACTCAAGGTAGAAAATGTGGAACCCCTTCAAATCCATAAACCCTTATTACTGTGCAATTGAAGAGCATACCTGTCTCCCCAATTATGGTTCACCTTGCCTCTCAGGCTATTTTCCTTTGGTCTCAAAAATCTCTACACCTCAGGGGATAAATTGTGATCATATGAATAGCCTAGCAACTTCATTAGTGGTTTAGCAAAATATTCTTCAAAATATAAATAGTGAGACCTCTCACATCGACTATCCCATAGTGCAGTCCACATCTATACAAGTTTAAAGTTTCCATCTTTATCTTTGTCTTTGATTCTTAATTCTTTACCCCACACATTTCTAGCATGTCCCTCATATAAAAGTAAATGCATTAACAAGGAATAGTGTTTAAAATCTATGCAATCACTGTTGTTTTTTATTCTTTCAAGCCCTTGATTTAGGGAATTCACCAAATAGTTTGCATAGTCGAATGACCTAGCATCTTTGATTTGTATATCAGCTACTAGAACCATCGGTGCAATAGACATAAGAGGTGGAACCTCAATTCCCAAGACTTGACCAAATGAGTAGTAGGTATATTGGAAGTATTCTTCAAACAAATCTATATGAAATGGAGGGTTTTTATTGCTCAAAAATTTTCTGAGTTGACCTTGCTCATTCTTAGGTCTATGCAAAGCTAGCTTCCATCTCTTGTAACTAGTATCCATGCAACGGTACTCTGTCAAAAATTCTCTAAAGGTGAATGGCAAGTTCATGGGACCTTCTAATTGAAATACATTAGAGATCAGGTCTTGGGAGATAACAAGCATATCGGCCCCATTTGGTGATTGGATAGTTCTTTTCTTGGCATTATACCAACTAGCTAGAGCTTTCACCAATTCTACGTTGATGAACACATTTGGTACCACAAGTCTTCCTAATTTCAGTCTCCATGGGTTACAGACTGGTTGAAATCTGAATTGTTTTCGGTAGTGATACATAAAAATATCATAGCCCTGGTGTGGCGTCCAAATATCCCCAAGACCCCTATGTTTATCTAACAATTTACTTGCTTGAACACTTCTTCTGGGTCTTGTCCCTGACCCCAGACACTGATCTATCAAGTCTTGGTTTAAATTCCTCTTTTCAATTTTTTGTTTCTTTGCCTTAGGTTTTTCCACATTTTCTTCCATTGCAAACTCTAAAAAAATGCAACTTTCTAGCTAAGAGTGGAGTACTTACATGAATTTTTGCTTCTCCTAGCTTCACTATGTCAGAGCTTCGAGTTATGTCCTTTCTACTTCTGCCCTTAGCGTAGCCTTTCTGGTTTCTGCAAATAATATGATTAATTCGTGGTGCAATTCAGCTCTGTGATGGCTCATTAATATACCACCTGCTTCAGTCTTGTCATCGGGGAGAGCATTTATGTTAAATATCTTGACGATGCTTTTGATGCCACATCAACTAGTAGTAATCATTCGTCGCTATATCATTGGGACCTTGGTTCATTTTCCACCGATGGCCACCTTCTCCACCAATAAGTGTTTTTCTTTTGGTCTATCGGTAAGACATCAAACAATGTTACCCTGATGCATCCCAACTTCACTGATAAGTGTTAGACTTTGATACCTCGTGATTATATTAGGCTATTGGGGGAGCTTCATCATTCATTCCACCGATGCACCAGAGCTACGACGATGGAAGGATATTACGCCAATGTAAGGATATGAATTGCCCCTATTAGGCTATCTATGGGGTGGTGATGGGAGTTCCATCCATAGAGTATTGTTAGCTTGATGGTATCAAAGGACTTCAATGGATTTCATGAATGTGATTATTTGCGTATGCTGGTTACAAAAATGGACTTTTTACACGAACCTCAGTAATTTGTCTAGATCATGAAATTGAGTTTGGTGAGATTTTGTAAGGACTAGGAGATAAATGATTAGATGTTAATGCAAATATGTGGGATTATTTTTTTTTAGTCCTAACACAACTCTTTTGACATTTTTTTGTCTAATACTTATTGTGTGATGCATGATCTTTATTTTTCTTTGTTATTTTGTGCATGCATGTGCCATGTGTAAGCTTAATAGTGGGTTATTGACCTCTCACATGAGCCGATATGTTGGTGATCTAGGTTTTCTAAACAAAAGTCCCCCTGATAAAGTAAATTTCCCCCAATAGAATAATATATAATAATATTTAATTGAGGGAATATAATATTTCTTATATGGTTGTATTGTCTATGCATTGATGGAAAATTGTATTCGCTTGAAAGTTTTTAAAGTCTTTACACCAAATTCATTTTGTGCATATCTATTGTAGATGTCCTTAAGCTATATGAAAAAGGTGTATATACAATTTGAGATCAATTTATAAGCCGAGACATGTAATGTTGATTTGATTTACATTTTACTTAAGATATAATTTCGTTGCATTGTTGAATTTCTTAGTTCAATAATTGGGATTCTCAATGATCTTGTATACCCAAAGTGTATGTGATAGAAAGAAATTAGGTAGTCATGTCGATTAGTTTGGCAATTTAAATGATCTTGAGTTCATAAGTACATAGTGATAAGTTTTGACAAATAATATAATTTCTTGTTGCATTTATCACAGAAAAAAAGGCCTCTTTTGATTGTAGCAGAGGATGTAGAGAGTGAAGCATTCGCTACTTTGATCTTTGAAATTGATGATTTTTTTACTGAATTGATAATTTTTGAAGTTTTTTCTTTTTCTTTCTTAGATGTTGAGTCTAATTAATAAGTTTAATGTTGTGTTGCAACTTGCAGGTGAGTATGTTGATATGATAAAGGCTAGAATTGTCGATCCTCTAAAAGTTATCAGAATTGCATTTGTTGATGCAGAAAGGTAAAAATATTTATCTTTATTATAATTAGTGGAACTTGCAACTACAATATTTGATAAAAATCTACTTCCAAATATGTTTTTGATGGATGTTATATCTAATTTTGATACATTCACTATATCTAGCGCCTAAGTTTAGGGTGCCATAGTTGGAAAAGAAAAACAAAATGTTTGAATTTTATCCTCTGTATTATTTGACTTTTCTGAGTTTTTGATGTACAAATTTTGAAACCTTATTTTCATGTCACAGCTCCAAATTGGAGAAGTGAAAGGTCATGAATACCAGTAAGGAAGATTTTGGAGGAGCCAAAACCAATAGCGGTGGGAAAGCTGTGGATTTGCAAGGGGATTAAATGGGTCAAGCCCCTATAGGAGGTCGTTGTCCTTCCAAAAGGACTAAAGTTAAGGGGAAAATAGGATAAGTATATGAAAATAGGATTATTCTATTTATATAGTGTCTGTAAGCTGTATAGTGTCATTAAGACATTGAATGTAACCAATGAGATTTTGATTTTCCAATGATGCTTAATAAAGTAAAATTTTAGAGTGGTTTTTTCTCCACTCAAATATTGTGTTGTGGCTCCTCTTGATTTGTAATCTATTTGAGTTTGTTTCTAATCAATCATATTTGTTCAAGCATTTTAGTCTTCATTTCATGGTGTTTTTTAACATTTGAATATCTATGATACTTGAAGTTTATATGCATAAATTTGTGAGGATTAATTAAGTTAGATTTGATTTGTAATGACTAAATATATGACTAAATACATGACTAAATACATGACTAAATTAATGATTAAATATATGACTAAATATATGACTAAATTAATGACTAAATATATGACTAAATATATGACTAAATATATGACTAAATAAATGACTAAATAAATGACCAAATCAATGACCAAATCAATGACCAAATTAATGACTAAAATCAATGACTAAATAAATGACTAAAATTTTTTAGTCATAAATTTAGTGGTGTTATAAATGACTACAAATAAACCACTAATAGTCACGTGACTAAAGTTAGTCATTTATATGCAATTTTTAGTAGTTTATTTAGTCATATATTGCTATTTGTGTACTAGTGATGCTTTGGGGACTCATTTGAACTTTAGTTCTGCTTACCTTCCAAAGATAGATGGGTAGACTGAGAGGGTTAATTAGGTTCTTGAGGATATGCTCAGGATGTATGTCATACATCAGTAGAATCATTAGGAGGATTATCTGTACCTAGTGGAGTTTGCGTATAACAATGGGTACCACAGTTCTATTGGCATGCTTCCTTTTCAGGCATTGTATGGTCGTCCTTGTCAGACCCCGCTAAGTTGGGATAGTCTTGAGGATAGAGTCCTTCTTGGACTATAGATGTTTCATAAGATGGAGCAACATGTTGCCTGTATTAGAGAGAATTTGGTGGCAATGCAGGACAGATAGAAGAAGTATACATATGCTCATAGGGTTGATTGTCAGTTTACGGTTGGAGACCAGGTATTTTTATGTGTGTGTTTGCAAAAGAGTTTGATCTATTATGGAAAAGGCTCTAAACTCATACCACATTTTTTTGGGACGTTCGAGGTTTTGGAGAGGATTGGTCCTATTGCGTACCATCTTGCTTTGCTGCCTAACCTATCACACATTCACGATGTATTTCATGTTTTTGTTCTCATACCATACTATCCAGATGTTTCTCATGTTCTTGATTGGAATGCTTTACAGGTAGAGGACATGCAACTGGCTTTGGAGCCCGTGGGAATTTTGTAGCATAGGAGACTCGCCCTCAAGGGTTGAGACGTTGAGCAGGTGAGGGTCCAGTGGGATCCTAATGACGAGTCTTCAGCTACTTGGGAGGATGCATCCTAAATGTGAGAGTTATACCCTTTCTATTTGCAGGCCTCCAGGAGTAAGCATGATTTTAGGGAGGGAGGATGTAGTTCCCCTCATGTTCTTTGTTAGACTAATAGTTATTCTATTAGGACCACATATTATGACACCTTTTTTGATGTGGATTTATTGCTACGATGATAGTTTGATGATACTTTTATGATGCTTTTATCACTTGATTTTATGCACATGTTATGACAGTTATATGGACTTATTTGATTATGTGGATTAATCTTATTATGAGCATTATGTAATTAGCTGATCATGGTTGTTATGTGATTTTCTAGTGATTGTTCTTATCTTGTTTGCTAAGCAACTGATTGTTATGTTTTGATGTGGTTACTTGTTTGATGTCTTTTGGTGAAAGGGTTAGTGTTGCATTACTCACTTGTGAGTACCCTGCTATGCTGTGTTTTCCTTTCATGGTGTGCCTGATTGTATGATTATGTATATGTTCGACCATTTTGTGTGATGCAGGTACCAGACATTGACTCCACCTGAATTAGCAGGTCTGAGTGTGCCTTAAACCCAATGGAACAATTTTTCATAGATAAGATATGGTCCCCTACCCTAGCCATCATCCTCAAAGAGGATGAGTATCTAGTCCATTACCTCGTCAACATTGTCTGATGCTTGTGGTCAATTAGTCTTGTTTTCGACCCTGTTTATGTTTAGGTAATTGTTATTGATATTTGGTTATTTAATTTAAATTTGTTTAATAATTTTTTTTTGATTAATTAATTTATTAAATAAATTATTAAATTAAATGGGCACTTGGATAATTAAACATAAATATATTTATTAAAAAATTAAAGTTTATAAAAAATTTAAAAGTGAAATGAAATGCTAAAATAAAATAAATATTAGAATGGAATGTTGTAATCAATAAACAGTAAAAATAATTAAAATGATAGAAAAGTATTTTGTGGAACCCATGCATAGTTTTGAACTGATTGTTGAAAAAGGAAACTAGTTGTCTATTGGATATTTTTTGAGTTTTATTAGATTTTTGGGTTTTGAAAATAAAACAACTTTCCTTTTTGTAAATAATGATCGTTTTCAAGAGATTTTCATTATTATTGATTTTTGTTTCCAAGAAGCAAAGTAATATTTTGGTTTGTAAGAAAATTTTGTAAAAAAAGAAAACAATTGCATTCTATTGATTGATTCTAAAAAAATTAATTGGAAATTGGAGAGTTCGGGTTGCAAATTGAAGGATTTGGAGTTGGCATTGGATTCCTTCTCAACCAGTGTTGGATCTAGGTTGGCTTTATTTTCTTGTTCTTTGTCTCATTTCTCTCTCCTTTTGTTGAAAATGATTTCTTGATTATTTGGATGCGTTTCATAATGCTTTTTAAATTCATAGGTTTTGATTGCTTCCTTGCAAAATCCATTCTTGTTCATATTCCGCAATCTTGATTTTCATAATGGTGTTGAAATTTCTCCCAGCCATTATTTTTCCTTGAAAGTTTTAGAAGTCTATTCATTAAATTCAGCTTGGCATCTCCCTTTTTCTTGCCATTTGCATTTGCTTGAAAGTTATTTAAGCATTTTCAACATATCATTTTAGCACACCCTGCTATGCTTGGCTATTTTAATTATTGCTATAGGTGGTGATTTGATTTCATGCATCGTATATATTGGAGGTTATGAAATTTGTTCTTCCCAACTAATTCGCTTATGATAGCAACTTAGAAACTTCGTTTGTGTTGAGGTTCAATCCATGCACTTCATATTTAGAATCGAATAATCCAAATTTTTCCAATGAGTTTATCTTGGCATGCGATTTACTTGCAGTATTTATGGTAGTTGAAAGTCGATAGAGATGCTTATTTTTTAGCATTTTCCTTCCACATGGCCTGAACTGTAAGTTTGATGCATATATTTAAATTTGATGCACACCCTTAATTCTTGGAAGTTCAATTTTAAAGTATAGTAATTGATAATGAGAACCTTAAGAGTTCATCCTCCCTGCTATCTTGTCTCTCACCCAACACTCTCCTTTTGCGTTATGTTATTAGTATTTGTAATTGCATTGCTCACCCTTTCTTAAGTTTGATGGCTGCATAGGCAGGCTATTTTGTTTGGTGTTCAAAGAATATGGTGAAAAAATTGATTCTTATATATTAGTATCAATGCATACATAATGTTGGGAATTTGTTTTAAAGGCATCATAGTTTGATAAGTGATACTTATATGGTGTTTCCTTCCCTATATATCACATTTTGATATTATGTATTGTGTTTGTTGGAAATCAATTTTATTTCATATTCGATTATGCTATGCATTTTTTTAATTCACTATATATTCTTACTCCCAAAATTCGATATTGCTTTGAATTTCTACTTCGATGGAGAATTTTAAATGAATGGTAGTCAAAATTTGATATTGCTATTAGCGATTTACCTTGTTTTATGTTGCGACCTTGTTTATAAGGAATTTGATGTTTGTTTTGAGTCTACAATACGAAGGAATCAAGGTTCAATAGGTATTTGATTTTATATATATATATATATATTTATTTATTTGTATGTTTATATATGTATACAAAGGCCACATCTTACATTGATATATAAATATATCTAGCTTTGAAAAATATTTAATGTTTATAATATATACATATATTTATATATCTATATATATAAATACATATATTGTATTGGTGTATATATTTGTATATATATATATTTATATATGTATATGTATAGTTGTGTATATATTAAAGTGTTAGAGAAAGTATATTTTTCCTTTACAAATAAATGATTATGTTAGATAAGTAAATGGGAAAGTTAATAGGGAAAAATTGAATTACTTATAATTAGTTAAATGGGAGAATTTGGGATTACCTTTAGTCTCAGTAAGTAAATGAGATTATCTTTTAAATGATGATTTCCTTCTTAATCATTTAATAGCTGATTTATTTATATGTGGATTTCATGGTTGCACTGTTTATTTGTGTGCTTACATTGAACAATGTATTTGATTAGTGGAATTCGGGTGATTTTGGGATTTTTTCAAAAGTAGAAGTCTCTTGTGTAAAGTGGTTAATGGTATTCTTCCAGAGGATTAGGGCAAGTATCTTGTATGTTGGGTTCTATGATGGTTTCATTTTGAAGTGGTTGGTAATGTGCTTGAGATGTGTGCAAGAGGGTCTATGCCTTGCATTGTTTATTCATTCTTGTGATTGTGATTTGTGAGCAAGATGGTATATGCATTGCTCGGTGTGTGGGATTCATGTGAATCAAGGTTAAGTGTGCAAGATGGTTTTTTCTTTGCTTGTTGAATAGGGTCTTCTAGTTGCAAGTAGGGTGAGTGGCTCTAAATGGGAGTCTAAACCCAAAGTGGTTGTCCAAGATAACCCATTGGGAGTTTCTTAATCTAGTGATAACCTAAATAATGAATTAGGGGATTGGGTAGTTTTCACATTAATCTAGATAATTTTATGCCCCACTTATGGCTCAAGTGCTTGTTTAGGCTTGAGATGAGATGGGAAGGCCTAGAATGGCAAGATCAACTGCCTTGTCCTTATGAAAGGTATGTTGATTTCGTATGAGTTTGTATGGGGGCCAGGGATCGGTAGAGGTTGCTAGGATAACCTAGGATGGGGGTTAGGGCCTAGGAAGATTAGCCAGGATAACCCATATCAAGCTATGTGATGACACTCCTCCCTATTGTAGTCTAGCATTCCCTAGTTATGTTATCCCCTTTTGTTGTGTGAATGCCTCTGGAAGCAATGTATGTGATGTTAATGTTGTAGTAGTGTTGGTTGGAGCCTTGTATAGTCTTTTTTATGTTAGCCTTTTGTCTTCTTGACTATTTGCTTGTAGTGGTACCTTATGTTATCTCCTAGCACGGGGGGTGGACCTTAGGTTCCACATGGTTGGGAGGTTGGTGCTTTTTCCTCCATTAGGTTTCCTTATTGTTTGTTTGAGTGCATGTAGGATGTACCTTATGTAGCATATTCTAGTTCATGATACAGTTCGAGAAGGCAACCTTTATGTATATGTATTGGACTTGTATATTAGATGTACGATTTATTGTTATATTGATGTAATCTTCCCAATTGTATTTAGGGAAGCCTTATTGTAAACAATGTAATGATATAACGAATTGTGATGTACTCTCATGTAATGTAATTTGTATGTATGTTTTTAGTTGTTTATAAATAATCTTTAATGTTGTTTATCTGATGACATGTTATGGAAATATCTTATTATGAAATTGTAGTACCCCTCCGTTTATGCTTATGCTTTCTGTTGTTATGTTTTCACATTGTTAGACTTATGATGCTTTGTTGGATATTTTGATCGCTGGTCTTGAGTGATAGTGGATTATTTTGTGACATGATGATACTTTGTATGGTGATTATTGTTTTCAGACATGATATGATTTAGCGTAGATGTTATTTTCAGCTGTTATTGCTATGCACATGTTTATGATGGACTAACAATTATTCTTTTTCGTCAGTTTGCTGTGAAGTGTATTGGTGTGGAGAACGGAATCACATCACTCGCTTGTGAGTGCCCTGCGATATCTGTGATTTTCTCCGCACGGTGTGTCTGTTTAATGTTTTATATATGTATATGTATGCATGTTATTTGCTTGGTTGCAGGATTTGCAGGTACATGACACCGACTCCACTTGTGTACTCAGGTCTGAGCGTGTCAAGACTCAACGGAAACGTTGATCGGGAGATAGTAGTTTGGTTACCCTAGTCTAGCCTTTAACCCTAGTCTTAGTACTTTGTCTGTTTTAGTTTAGAGTCATAGGTTTGTATCGTCATTTTATGTTTGAATAAGTTGTTGAAAGATAAATATTGGTTAATTTTAATGTTAGTTTATTGTGCTTTAATTATTGGTATTTAAATTAATGTTTAAATGTGGTAGAAATTTACTTGCTTGATAATTTAATTCATTAATTAGCTTATTTGGTTAAATAGTTGATCTTAAAAAGATTAAACTATTTTAATTAAATAAATAAATAAATTAAATTAAATTATTAAGTGTGTAAATTATATTGCATTTGAAAATTATAAAATAAATAAATAGAAAATAAAATGCATGCAATTGGAAATTGATTTTTAAAATTTAAATAAATTAAATAAGGCATGCAAATTTTGAAAAGGGCAAAAATTGCCGAGAAGTTGTTAAAAGATATTTGCAACTTCTCGACAAGTGTGAAAGTTTCATTTAATGAGGTTGTTGAAAATTTGTTATGGAGGATATTTTGGATTTCGGGAAAATAGAAGGGTTATTCAATTTCCTCACAGGGAAATTATGAGAACACTTGCAAAAATTCTCTTGTTGTGATAAAAATTGTTAATTCTTAGAAATTGTTATCTCTCTAGTTATTTTTCTTTGTGAAAGATCCTCCAAAGGATCTTGGTGGTTGGTAAAGCACTCTCTCGAAATTGGGGAATTTCCTTTGAAGAAGATTTTGGGAATCGAACGCTACAGGCAAAAGATTCTTCTACAGGCTGATTATTATAGTACAGGTATTTTACTAGTTTCATATGTTTCCTTTCTTTAAAAGTTCAAAAAAAAAATGTTTTGCATCTCCTGTGAACTCCTCTTGTTTGATTTGTCTCTTTTCTTTAAAATCTAGATAAGAGAATTGTTTTGTATTTCTTGTGATCTTCTCGGGAGTTTTGTAAAATCTTATCTAAACTGTAGGAAAGATTTATGAAAGATTTATCTGTTTATTATTTGATAAATCTGGTAAAGAATGGGGGTTTTGTTATTTTTCTTCCTGTAGATGAACTATTATTTTTGAATGGAATATATAGAATGCGAATATTATTTCTTTTATTTTCTGTAAAAAAAATTTACCAGAAAACAAATTTTCTGTAATTGCTATATCTTGATGATTATTTATATATATATATAAACATAAATATATATATAATAATATATATATTTATATATATATATATATTCATGAAATTTAATTTTGAAATTCATAGTTTCTAAAATCGCCGTATAGGCACATGGTAATAAAAAAAAAAACGGAATATGAAATTCGCCGAACGGCGAAATCCGCAGAGAATTTATTTTTAAAGAAATTTAAAAATTAAATTAAATAAAATGGGGAGGGACGAAACCCTCCCCACATTGTAGTGTGGTGGGCGCAGCCACCATGGCTACGCACAACAGCCAGTGGCTGCTAGGTGCAGCCACCATGGCTGCGTCCTCCCACATTAGGGTTGCGGCAAGGGCCGCGTACTCTACAGAAAGTCGTAAATTCGTTTTAAAGTTTTCTTTATCTTTTAATACGGATTTTGTTATAGCTTTTGAAATCCGAATATAAGTTATAATTAATGCAAATAAAACAGACTTTGAAATTCGATTCTATTTCGAATTAACTATTAATTTGGTTTTTATTTAAATTTTCAATATATATATATATATGTATATATATATGTATATATATATATATATATGAAAATGAATAAGTATGTGAAAATAAATACAAAATTTAGTGTATATATATATTAAAATATATATATATTCATATAATTATATTTAATTAAAAAAATAAATAATCTTGATATTTAGATGTATAAAATATATATTTTTAAAAATTTGATGCATGTGAATTTCTAGAATTATTTGAAAACGTATTTTAATTAAGATGAGTTAATTCCATGCATATTATATTGTTTGAAAGAATTTAGAATATCCAAATGTAGATGTGATATATTTCATTAAATTGTTTTAAAACTTGTCTCCTTGTCGGGTAAAATGGGAAAGTCTCAATTAAACAAGTCTTCCAAATCAAATTGTAAAAGTGGGGAAAGTAATTGTTAAACTGAATTATGTAATGGTTATTGATGTGTACATGATTTCTTTGTATGGTATTTAGATACCAAATAGTTGTGAACATGAATTTTGATGTTCGTAAGGAATAGTGTTGAAATTATAATTTGTATGAATGTACACTTGTAAACCATAGTCAGAAAACATAGATTCCCATGTTATGTTTAGGGGAGTGGCTA
This sequence comes from Sequoia sempervirens, assembly GCA_007258455.2. Classification (NCBI taxonomy): domain Eukaryota; kingdom Viridiplantae; phylum Streptophyta; class Pinopsida; order Cupressales; family Cupressaceae; genus Sequoia; species Sequoia sempervirens. The sequence goes on along the minus strand of VDFB02193867.1, from coordinate 621,501,879 downwards.
TTTGTAAGGGCCGACACACAAAGTGGTGTCAGGGTAACTTACAAATAGTTAACTAAGTCAGTGATAATTAAATGACACAGTAGTTAGATTTAAAAACTTTTAACAAGATGTGCATGCCTCGCTTATGACTCTTGAGCTACTACAGTCATGAGTATAAGTTGAGAAGGCCTGGAATGGAAAATCGGTGTCTTGTTCCTTTAAAAGACATTCGATTCCACAACAGTATGCAATAGGGGCCGGGTTTCGTAAGAGGTTACCAGGGTAACCCAAGGATTGGGGGCCGGAACCTAGGAAGAAACACCAAGGTAACCTTTGCAACGTTGTGATGACACTCCACCTAGAATAACAGTCAACCATGTATTTGTAGAACATTCAATTGTCTAAATCTGGAAGCAATGTAACCAATAGTCTGTTGTGTACTAGTGTCTAGGGTTAGTAGATTAGGTCTAGGTAACCTTATTACTATCTCCTAGCACGGGGGGTGGAACTACGGGTACCACATGGTTGGGTGGAATGTGCACCTTACTCCGTTGGGTCCCCAGTTTGATCTTGGCATTGAGAGCTTCATGGATGGAGAGCTCGTACATGGAAACTCATATGTACTTCTTTTATTGTAAACTTGTATTTGAAAACATCCCTCAATTGTATAAGAGGTGAACAATGTAATTGTTATTGTAATCATATTGAACTACCTCATCAGATAGATGAGTATTGTAATATCCTATCAAATGCAATGTATAGAACAAGTTTGTTATTTATTATATCTTGTATGGAAATTTCAATGTTATGCAATGTTTATCTTCGATGTTTAAGTTAATGTTAATTAATATGTGCAATGCAAAATACTTAAGTCACTTATGGAAAACTCAAAGTAGTGAATCGTTTAGTAACTTAACGAATGTATGCAATTAATTAACTTAATATTAATACTTTTAAAAAAAAATTATTACACCTTTTAACACATTTGCAACATTATTAGGTTATTAAGACGGGGCATTACAAAAATCATTTAATGTTATGGTTTAAATTGAACTCTTGATTGTTAGTTAAATCATGGTTAATGAAATGATTCTAGTTCATGATTATAGATGTGTTAGTAGTGTAGTCATGGAGCCTTAGAGGCTTAGGTTAGATTATATTTTTTGTTATGTTATGTATTTCTCTGTTATTCTATTAAAAAAAAATTGTTCCATTAATTTAGCTTAGATGTGTTGTCCTCTTGGGTTCCTTGGCGGGGCATTACACTTACCAACAATCTTTATTTTCCTTGGATCCTCTTCTCTTGATGATTGCATAGAGAACACCTCCACAAAATCTTCTCTCATCTTCCTCTTTCCATTCTTCATCACCATCATCGTCACTGGTGCTTGAATTCATATTTGAGTAGTGAATGACCATAGGTTTCTATTTTTCTTATCAATACTCTTCCCCTTAGGATTAAATTTAGGAGTTTAATCTTTACCAAATTCCATAATAAGGAGGATTAACCCCTTTATGCAAAACATACAATTTTGGGTTTTTCATGTGTTCTTTAGCAACATAATCCAAAAAAGCTAATAGAAAATATGAAAATGAAACCAAAAATTTATGTTAAAAGTGGTTTAAAAAATGAAATGAACACCACAAATTGTTGTGAACCTACCATCCAATGTGATATACAACATAATTACCTTAGAAAATTCAACCCAAATGGGTTTGATGGACAAGCAGTCGTAGCCCTAGGAGGAATGCTTCAACAACTTCTCTCATTCCCTTTAAAAAACTAGTTTGTGGCTTCCTCATTAACCTTTCTATCATGAAATAAATTCCTGCCTTGCATTGGAAGCCCTATAAATTTAGTTATCACCTCATTAATATCAATTTATTTTCCATGCATATTTAACACCTTGTTCTTCCACCCTTTAATAAAAATATTAGTAGCCTTTGGGTCATGACTGTGAAGCCTCTCTAGGTAGGGAGCCAATCCACCCTCCTCCATAATTTTCCACACCCTTTGATTCCTACAAACTCTATCATAGGATAAAGTCTCCACTCTACTTCTCTCATCTCCCATAGTAATAGTGATGACCCTAACAAACAAACTAAAAATGTAGTTCCAAATTTCACAATAGATAATAAAAGGGAAGAAAACACCCTTATCAACCAAAAAGTGTACGAGGTGTTTAGGTCTCATAACTCCCATGTCCCATTGTTTCTTAGAGTCATTGCTAGTAGTCATAGTTTATTATGGCAAGAGATTCGATGGGTGCATATTATAATATTCCTCATATGGTGTTGCTCAAAGCTAATGACCTATTTTTGTTCCAAAAAGTGCTACTTTTTTAGTGAGATTTAGCCATGGAATAAGAGAAGATAACATCAAAAAAAGGAAATTCATTAGAAGAGGACAATAAAATTGTAAGGCACACACTTCTACCTAAGTTACTACTTGTTAAACCTAATACATACATGCTTAATATTCTTATGAAAGTGGATGAAAGACTGAAAATTATTACCATATTTTTTGCATGCTTGGATAAATATCTTATTCATTTAAGGAACTTTTAATTGACTAGATTGTAACTATGTGGGGAAAGAAAATAGGTATATATGTTTAATTTTATAAAAATTATTCAACATGACTTGTTTACTATTTTATTTAAAACTTTTAACATAGAAAAGGGGTTATAAATAATACCATTTCAACTACGTGGGAAAATAAAATACGTATCTATGTTTATTTTTGCCAAATGATTCAATATGGCTTATTTATTATTTTTAAAAAAAATTATAATATTTTCAAGAATGGTTATAAGAAAGGAATTATTGAAGATGGATAAATATATTTTTAGGGTAGTTTCATGGAACATTGATGCTACCTCTAGTGAAATCCTAGTCAATTTGGACCCAAATTTGATTAAAATAAAGAATTATCCCCTCAAATTTAATGTCTAATCTCTCATGTCCTCAAATAGTTAGACAATGTATTACAAATTATATAAATGAATTTTAGTGGAGAGGACAAAGTATTTGAGCAAGTTCCAATAGGTGCGAAGGTTTTTGTCATATATTGATCCATTGATAAGATATATGTAGACTACTAATTGAAGATTAAAATATCAACTTTTATATTTTTTCATGTTAATAAATATCATGTAATTAATCATCTTAAATTTACTTTACATATATCATTGATATAATAAAATATATGCACTACCCATTAATCAATATCAAAATAATAAGTATTTGTCATTCATTGCATATTGCATATGAGAAAAAATATAATGTTATTCGTTATAATTTCAAATTTCTTCTAAAAAATATAGGGAAAATAATATAAAATATAATATTCTAGTTTGTACAATATTAAAAGGTATTTTTCCAAACATAAAACAATTGAATCACTACATGTTTGCTACTTAATACATAATTTACAAGTGTTCAACCTCTAGCTCCCAACTTGACATAAATAAAAAAATTGCATTTCTTATGCTCATCCCATCTCTCATAAATATTGAGTAGTAAATTCCCAATTTAGAGACTTCAACCACCAAATATTCAATACTTGCAAAATAAATATGCAAATGTTAAGCTCACCATTTTAAATCAAATCAAACAATTAATACATCAAAATTTAAATTTGTCTCTATCAATCCACCCCATCACCTCTTATCTAATAAAAATGCACGATTTGAAATCCATGGGTTAAAATTTTTCAAAACTCAAGAGGAAAATAAATTTAAAAGTTAACATATAGTAAAAGAAAACCATTTATATTCTCATTGCATATAATCAAACTTGTTAAAAATATAATTTGCATCCTCACTGCATACAATTAGACCTATCAAGAATATAATTTACATTCTTACTGCATAAAATTAGACCTATCAAGAATATCAAACTAGAAATTCCTATAATTTTCAACTATTACTTCTCTACAGAGATTATCCAATTGCACACAAAATCAAACTACATAGAATATTAGATTGTATTATTGTTTTTTGTCTTGGTATTTTGTTTTTTCTTCATTATGTTTTAACATAAGTTATAAAATGAAAAGTGTCAACTTATTAAACCTTTATTTGTGTAAGTCCTTCACGAGAATATCTAAATGGTCTCATATAATGCACCATAAATATTAGATACTAAAATTGTTTGAAATTTAGTTGATGGATGTTGAAACTTCTTTATAGATACTACAATGTTTCATTTAAATAAATGTATTATGTATCCATGTTAAAACTATTTATAGATACCATTTAGAGAATAAATATTGGTGATATATTAAAATGGTCATTTCTAGAATAAGCATTTGCTTGAATGCTTCTTATTCATATGATAAGGAAAATGCAGTTAATGCTTCTTAATGGACAATCAAGTTTTATCTTTCCTCAACAAGAAAATAAGTTCTATTTAATCACATGCCTAAAGAGTTGGATGAAATCATTTTCATTTTCCTTTACTAAAAATTATGCAAATACATCACAAAAGAGGATTCATATTCCATTTCATGAAAATAAACTGAAAGTTGAGGTCATAACAACACTCAATAACTCTTTCTTGAAAAATAGAGTAAAGAGAAAAAGAATTATCATGGTGCTAAAGCCAATAAAGGTAGGTTTTCATGAAGCAAATCAATAAATTATATACCCAAAAGCTAATATAGCAGTCCCAAGTTTCAAAAAGTGAAAAATAAAGTCATGGAATTATGGTTCTGTCATTTATCCTCTACTTTTTTAATCTTGTAACATAAGTTTTTGATTCAATTCCTAATCAAATGCTTGTCTAAAATCTTGTACCTGATAAAGAGACCCATTAACCTAGATACCAATACTTGTACCAAAATATGAATGCATATCATGAATGTCATATTTCACGAGTGTTTCTTGAACTCATATGATACAATTGTTGTATCTCTACTCAAGAAAAATTGTTATAGAAGACATGAAGTATCAATATCATACATGACCTATTCTCAAGTTTTTCTTTGGTGAAAATTCCTTCAGTAAGTTCCATATGTATATCTTGTACAAATAAATTAACTTTTGAAAAATATGAAAATTATAGTTATTGTTCTAGCCTGAGCAAATGAAATGATTAATAAATCCACTTGCAACAACATACAAGGAACATTCACCTTGTTAATCAAAGTACTTATGTAACCAAATATGTTTTTTTCTTGTACTAGATAGTATAAAATAGGGTTATATAAAAATGAAAATAACAACTCAATTCACACATTCCATCCTAAATAAGTGCTCTAAGATCTATAATATATAATTTAAGGTAGAGTGAAAATGAGCAAAGAATACTGAAAAAGAGAAGGTGATTTGAGAGGGAAATCTTAGGGATATGCCGAAGAAGATAGGTGTTTGTGGGAGGTGCTCAATGTAGAAAGGAGATCAAAGGAGAAGAGCCACTTTCCACAGTTGGTCTATGAAGGCATATGATGGGTGAACAAATTCTATCTAACACATCAATTCCATGAATGTCGAAGTGTAGGTTATCAAGTATTACGGTCGCATCATAACTAGATTAGAAGAGGTAGGAAAAATGACATGTTGTAGATGCATCCTCATAGATGGTATCCCCAAAGGAAGATGCCATTTGTGAATCATAGATGGGTTTACCAAAAGAAAAGAAGCAATAATTGGTCTGTAGGCCTAGTGAATAGGAATGGCTACATGAAAGGATGGTGTGGGTGGCTCAGGGAAAAAGATACCATTGACAGACACTTTCAACAACTGGAAAAGCAAGAAGGACTCCAACATAGGGTTAGGGAAGTGGGATCACATAAGCAGGCCATGGAAAGGGAAGGAGAAGGTGGTAAACGATGATGGACCATCACACAACTATGTGGATCTGATATGTAGTCAACTAACCTTATTTTGTTGAAGCATTCTATTATTATGGATAAAAATTGAGTTGGAAATTCAATAGAAAGATTAATGGAGACTGGGTTTTTTATTAAGTGGGGGTGGCTGGTGGGATCTAGAGACTATAATAAATTGGTGTTATGAAAGATGGAGAAATTAAATTCAAGTTAGGGTGCTACTGAATGCATACTGTCTAGTAGAATTCCCCTCTAAATAAAAAAAGGGAAGTACTAAGTAGTGGCCCACAATATTTAGACAACACTGGAGTGCATAAAATTGATTGGTATCCAAACTTTGATCCCTGAAAACATAGAATTGTGGAAGGCTTGGTTTGGGTTTGACTCTACAATCTTCCTGTTGAATATTGGGAAGAAGGCATACTTACAAAAATTGGGAAAATATCGGGCTTGTTCATTTCATTGGATGGACAGGTAGAATATTGATGGTTGGGGACATATGTTAGGATCTACTTGTGGTTGACTTCAAACTAAATATTTTCATAGGAAATTGAGATCCACACATATGAGGGGTCTTGGCTAAAAAAATTGGAAAGGGAAGATCAGCTGAGGTTGTACCCTAACTGCAAATCCAAGGATCATGGGAAAATAGATTGTAGAATTATGGTGAATGGGTATGAGTGGTGGCCAGTCCAGGTTGGTGATGAGAAGATAACCTTTGTGTAGGAGATTCCCTCTTCCTCCAGAGATTAGGAGGGAGCGGATTTAATAGTAGACTTAAAGGAGTTGGAAGGTTGAACTAAGGGGTTGGGGCTTGGAACTAGTGAATTGGAGGATCTAGTTACCAGCCCCACAGTAGCAGAATTATGTGTTATGAAGATGGATAGTGATCAGGTTGAACAAAAATATGAATGCACGAAAGAGGACATGACCCTTGGAATCCTACAAGATTCTATGGATGACATAGGTTCCTTAGGGAGAGTTTGTGTGGAAGAAGATACTAGACTGAAAGAAGCAGAAAGGGAATTGTGCTTGAAAGAGGCATTAGATAACCTAATTGGCATAGATCATGAGGCTCCTCAATGTAGAGAATTGGAGAGTGAAGCAAAGGTAGAATCCAAAGAAAAAGATGTGGGAGAAGAAGAAGGGGAGCTACTAGAGGAGAGAATATTAGAACAAACCTATTCAAATCTAAAGAAACCAAACATAAAGAAGAAAGGAAAGAGAGGGAAAAAATCAAACAAGGAAAAATTGGAAATTGTTGCTAATGCAGCTAGACAAATTGAACTAAGATCAGGGAAGAATTTAATCCTTCCCTAGATGCAATGAGGGCCATAATGTGGAATTTTAGGGGCATTTGTGACCCTAACAAATGGTGTTTGATCAAATGCTAAATAGATCAAACCAGGCCTGATATTTTCTTACTACAAGAAACAAAACTGAATAAGGAGAAAAGTGACAAAAGATTAGTTTGTTGGAGGCAGTGGAAGGGCCACTTTGTTGGGTTCAAAGGTGCCTCAGGGGGTGTATGCCTTATTTTGAACCCATTAGTAGTTGAAGGAGAAGTTGTGGAAGATAACAATAATTGGATCATGATAAGATATAGAATGTTGTAGAGGAATGAGCACTTCTTTCACATTAATGTCTATGGGTTGATTTCCAAAATAGGAAAAAAGGAACTATGAAATTATATTACCAATAGAATTGCAAACCTCAGAGGTGAAAAATGAATCATTTATAGTGACTTCAATGCAATGTTAAAAATTGAATAAAAAAGAGGCGGTTTAGCGAGAATCACAAATGTGCAACAAGAATTCCAAGACTTTATAGATAATAATCAATTAAAGTATGTGCAAGCTAAGAATGGTGTATAAAAATGGTCGAATAGGAGGAAGAACTTTAAAAAAATAGGTGAATGGCTAGACAAATGTTTTCTTTTCAGTGATTAGGTAAGACAAGCGAACCTGTATGAAGCTTCAATATTGCCACTCACGGGATCAGATCATTTATCAGTGTAGCTGAAAATTGTTCTTGAGGAAACCCCAAAAGGAAACCCATTCAAACTCGAGAACATGTGGTTAAGGGATAAAAAACTCCCAAACCTAGTGGCAGGCTAGTGGAATGAAGTCAAGATAGGGAACCAATCCAATTTGTTCAAGATTAGCAAGAAGTTGAGCTACGTGAAGGAAAAATTGAAAGATTGAAACAAGACATGCTTCAAGAATATCTTCCAAGAAAAATAAAGAGTAGAACATGATCTAGAAGATTTAAATGAATACATCATTAAGAATGGGATGGTGGAAGAGAAATTTTAAATAGAAAAATCCCTAAAGGAAGAACTAGCTGAGATACTAAAAAGGGAAGAGTGCTTTTGGAGGAAAAAATATAGAGAGACTTGGTTGAAGGAAGGGGACAAGAATACAAAGTTTTTTCATAGAACAACTGTGGCCAACCAAAGCAGGAATAGAATCACAAAAATCAAGAAAGAGGACAATGATGACTCAATCCATGGAGAAGGTCAACACTAAAGCAATGAGGTTCTTTGAGTCAATTCTGAATAGGGAATCACCTGAGCGTAGATAAATGAAAGAAAAGATACTTAAATCCACACCTATTGTTATTAATGTACAACAAAGTGATGCTTTATTCCAACACATTGGGAAGGAAGAAGTGAAGGCTACCACCTTTCAATTAAATCTTAACAAGACTCTTGGACTTGATGGATTCCTGAATAGTTTCTTCTAGTAGTTTTGGGAGATTGTTGGGGATGATCTATCATTGGTAGTAGAAGAATCAAGGAGGAAGATGACTATGCTTGGGACCCTTAACCTAACCTTGGTCCTGATCCCTAAGAAAAATAATCCTCAAGCAATGTGTGATTTCAGGTTGATTGCTCTATTCAACACACTGTACAATATTGTTACTAAAATCATTGCAAACAGACTCGAAAAATCCCTAAATTCAATTATCTCGAAGGAGCAAAGTGGCTTTACACCTAGGAGGTCAATAGTAGAAGTTATCATACTAGCACACAAAACCATAAATTCGATAAGGAAGGCATGAGATGCTTGTATGATCCTTAAACTTGATTTCCTCAAGGCCTATGACTTGGTGGATAGGGACTTTTTGGTGGAAGTGATGGAAAAGTTTGGGTATAGTGAGGGGTGGATCAACTGGGCCAGGAGCTGCATATCTACCCTGAGATTCTCGATCTTAGTGAATGAAGATGTGCATGGATACTTTTATTTCATAAGAGGCCTAAGGCAAGGAGATAATCTCTCTCCCTTCATGTTCATCATGGTGGAAGCACTTGGTAGAATCATTATCTCACTAAGGTGGGAGGGCAAGTGGCAGGGTGTGTCTATGGCTAATGGTCTAGATCCAATCACCCATAAAAAATTTGTTGATGAAACCATTCTATTCAAGGCTACTTGTAGAAGAGAAGCCAAAAATATAATGAAATTCATATATGACTATTGTTTGGCATCTAGGCAGAGCATTAATTGGAGGAAATTGGAGGCCTTTTTCCTAAACACACAACCTAGCCTCTAGAAAGACTTGGTGAGAATTCTGAGTCTGAAGGTGGAAATTTTTTTGGGGCACTTCTTGGGGATGCACTTGTTCACAAGAATTAATAATAAAATCTATTAGGAAAATCTAATCAATAGTTAAAATACTTAAATGGAAATGTGGAACGGTAAATGGTTGTCATTTGCTAGAAGACTTATGATGATAAAGGTAGTCATCTCGGCTATCCTACTATACTCTATGGCATGCCTAAGAATACCTAAGGCATTGGAGGAGGATCTTATTCAAATCCTTAGGAAGTAATTTTGGAGTGGAATGGGAGAGAAGAAAAAATTCCCTATGGTTGCTTGGGACAAGATTTGCTCACCAAAGGAGGCTAGTGGGGCGGGTATTAGGAAACTGGCAACAATGAATCTAGATATAGGAGCCAAACTAGTTTGGAATATTTATGCAAAGGGTGATCAAAAGTGGGTCAATATTCTTTGGAGGAAACACCTTGATTTAGATGATCCCACACAAATTTTGATTACAACAGATCCTCAACAATCTAGAATTACATACTAGAGTTCAGGGACATTGTCACAAAACATGTTACTTGGGAAGTTAGGAATGGAAAAAGTGCTTCATTTTGGAATGACTTATGGAGAGGTATGGAGTCCATTTCCAATCATCCCAACCTAGAGGAGATAAAAAATGAGTCCATCTGAATGTGGGGTACAAATATCAACAACTATGGGCTGTAATTATGCAAAATGGGCTAGCACATTAGGAATAGAATTCCCTCCAGGATATTGATGCCCCTTAGGATCAAAAGGAGTTGCTTGTTGCAATTCTAAGAAATAGAACCATCATCCCCTCCAGTCAAGATGACCTTATTGGATGGTGTGGATCTAATACTGGAAACTATAAAGTCAAATTTGGATATAAATTTAAGGAAGCAACAATTTTCAAATAGAATTGGCTAAGAAAAAATAATATATAGAATAACAGTTGCCTCTCAAAGGTTAGGGTTTTTTCTTGGTTTGTGTTATAGGATTCTTACTAAAGACCGGTTGGAAACCATTTGTATCTAGGGGTAGGGATATATGCATTAGCAATAATAGAAATGAAACTACCAACCATATCATCCTAACATTCCCATATGTAGACGCTTGTTGGAAATATTTCATGAGAAATTTGGACTTTCAATATCCAGTCCCATTGTACATTAAAGCTTGGTTCAACATATGGCTACAAAATTGTAGGAATTCAGTCTTTGATATGCTATGGGTCATTATCCCTTCAACTATTATTTTGTAAATCTAGAAGGATCGAAATAGGAGGATCTTCCAAGACAAGAAGATGGGAAGTGAGAGACTCTGTAACAAAATTGAGGGACATGTAATAAAATTAGTAAACGAAGCATCCAAGAACAAGTCAATTAAGAAAGGAATATTTTCAAAATAGGATGATAAGATATCAAAAAATTTCACAGGTCTGAAAATCCTCCCATTTATGAGATGGGTGTGGGTGGCCAACCCTGATAAAAAGGAAGGATGTGAGTTGGGAGGACCTGAAGGCCAGGTGGATCAAGATCAATTTTGATGGCACCTTAGGAAACCTAGGGCTGAGTGGAGCTGGTTTTATTGCAAGAGATGCACAAGGAAAGGCACTTGTAGAAAGGTCGATCTATCACAAACATAACACCAATAATGTGGAGGAATTCAAAGTAGATTTGATTGGTCTATAGTTGGGGTGGTAGATTGGTGATAAGCATATCCACCTTGAGGGGGACTCCCTCATAAGTGTAAATGCCATTTGTCTAAAAAGCACTCTGAATTGGAAGCTTTGCCACTAGCTTTGGTCCATCAAAGAAATGCTTGAGTGGTTCAAGGAATACAAAATTAGCCATGCATACGAGGAAGGAAATGACATGGTCGATGGGCTGGAAAAGGCGACAGTGGAGAGGGCACAAAAATGTGGTGATTGACACATAGGGAAATTATGAGTGGATTGGATGTGACAAGAGCACTCATAAATTGGAAAGTGGCATCAAAGACCTAGTCTTGTTAGGAATTATGTATCGAGTACGGTAGTTAGCCTACTGGTATGGTTGTGGAGGGTGAAAAGATGGGGTTCTACATTCATTGATTAATTCAATGTGGCTAAATACAAAAATGATTTGGTATATCTAGACAAAATATTACATCATATATTGCATATTTGAAGTGATAAGTTGGATGACATAACCATTGATGTGTGACTCAGTCATCCATCATGATGACACAAGGAAGGTTTCTTGAAATAGGCTTAGGTGGTGGCAAATGACTCATTCTTCTCTAGCTTTAGAAATTCTAACATTTGGGGAGCAATGGATATGCTAATCTTCATAGATTCTACCAAAAGGAAAATTTCGTTTCTTGGGGAGGTCACAGATAATCCTTTCTAAAGGCCATAATTTCTTTGAACCATCAACTCTAGTACTACAAGTGACTAAAAATGTTTTGAGGGTGGAGTTCTTGATTTCCCATCACTACTATAGGGTAAACATAGATGTTACAAAAATGTTTTTGGAAATGCTTCTTTACATGGGTGTGTCCAAGGCAAAGGGAAAATGTTGTGCCAAAAGATTTTCAGACACACATTTCTAGGTGAAATTGATGCGTCCTTGGAAAATGTGGATGACAATATTTTGATCCCACTGCCATATAATTACTATATGGCAGGTTGAGGGTTGAAAGTGCAGAAATTCCCCATTGTCCGCACTCTGAAGCCATAAGTGTTGGAGAGGCATTGGGAGGAGATAGAGTGGAGCGTAACACTCTTGATGTGTGTGGCTGGAATTACCTTGGTGCCAGCGACAGGTTGGGTGATGTAGTATATGGCTATCGAAGGGCTAGTGGGGGAAGTCAAAGATGGGGATAATGAGGACTGGGGTTTGGGCTAGGGTGAAGAATGGATTGTGAATGACTTCAAGGATGTTGAGGAGCTTGCAAATAGTTTGTGCCATCATGCATGTGGCATCAAATGTCCAGTGGTGGCTAGTGCACTTGTGATGAGGAAAAAGGGGGAGGAAGGTGATGATTAACTCTAGGTAGGCCATGTTTTATCGATGTTTTTTGTCTATAGAAGATACTATGTCACCATATCTATGTAGTAGCAGTCTTAGTAGTCAGATGCTTGGCCCCAATTTTGTGGTTGTGGGTGCCTCAATGCAATAGGAAGTTAGTAGGTGTAGTAATTATTTAACTGAGAAAGGGAATAATTAAATGATTGAAGTAATTATTTAATGTAGAAATTGAGTGAATGTTAATTAAATAACTAATAATAAATATTTAATTAATATGGAAGAATAAGATAATTAAAGACATAATTAAATAAATAGGATTTATTTAATTAATCAGGAAGATAAATGAGAATTAAAGACATAATTAAATAAATAAGATTTATTTAATTAATCAAGAGGATTAATGATAAAGTGAATTAATTAAACAACATAAATTCATTTAATTAATAGTGGAAATATGAAATTGAATAATAATTAAATAATTAAACATTATTTAATCATTAGGAAAGGATGATGATTAGTGTTAAAATGTTAGTTGTAGGATAGGACAATTTCAGGTATCTACATTTTTCCCCTCTTGATAATAATGCATTTTTATGGCATTGTGTCAATGAAAATTCAAAAAATATTATTCAGGACATGCCCTGATATGCTTTGATGACTATGGGATAGCATGGTGCCCCCTTGATTAATTTTGCAAATTTTCAAAAAAATTCAAAAAATTTGGAAAATCATTCCAAAAAGCTAATTTGATAGTTCTAAGTGCATGGTAGAAAAAATATTGATATTAGGTCATTCTGGGTGTCCGTATTATCATTTGAATATTATTGTCTATGTGCCCAATTATAAAGGGGGGGTCCACAATGCCACTGAAGGTCTATAAATAGGCCTTAGCAGGTACAAAATTCTCATTTATGCATTTGAGTTTTTGAATTTTGAGTGGTTTGGAGAGTGAGTGTTGAGTATAGCAGCAGAGTGATGGCTAGAATTCTAGAGAGATCACACCATAGATGGTGTGTTTAGACCTTTAGGTAGCCCAAGGGATTGGGAAATGCAGTACGTATCCCTTTTTCATTATTTTTTTTGTATTTTAAAGTAGATTATAGGCCTCAAAATGGAGCAAATAGATGTAGTATAGTTTTTGCATCACAACTGTGGTTGAGTTCGCTGCAACCATAGGCACGTGCAATGCATCTATGAGGTGTGTCACAACTGATTTGTGGAGCCGCATTTGTAGCTAGCTCACAAGTGTAAATAACATCACAAGCCTTTTAGCACTACAACAATAGGAAACAACATCATATGTGTTGTTTTGCAATGCATCCATTTGACAGTGCACCACACTTGTAGAAAAGTGTGACACATTTTGTTGTTGAAAGTTTAAATGCATTTTTAGGAAAAAAATCATGTTGAAAAAGGTCCAATAGGTTTATTTAGGTGTCATGATTGACACAATGTTCTTTTTGAGTGAAAGTTAGGCTATTATTGTTGTATACTCACAAGAGTATACCATTGTCCATGCAGTTGCATGACAACTTGGATGACACAAAAAGGAGCACACTTCATGTGCACATAACTTATATTATGTGACTTTCATGCCCAAGATTTGGGCTAATTGGGGTTTGATCACCATGCTTGTTAAGCAGTGGTATTTTGAGACCAGTTCATTTCGTCTACCTACTAGAGAGGTGATAGTGACATTAGAGGATATGTGGCGCATCTTGAGGATTCCCATTCATAGGGAGAGAGTTGTGTATGACCCTGACTTTGGAATCATATCCATGCAGGCCCTTGTTGATAGATATGAATGGCTCATTGTTGTTTTTTTTAGTTGTATACTAAGTTTCCTATTATTAGATAGGAGAGGACACAAATCTCCCATTGGAGGGGGTCATGTGTTAGCCAATATGATTGATGAGGTGATTGTATATGCTTAGGGCCCCTTACATTCTAGTGAAGTTGTATTTTCAGCTACATGACATTTCCTACATAAGCGTATGTTCCATTGGATGTCACATGAAACTACTCCATGTATGGGCATGGGAGCATATAACAATTTTCAAACTGAACATTGTGAGGGACCTTCCACTTGGCCTACCTTATATATTCATGTATGGAGGAGCTATTACACAGACTCATGTTGGATATGTCGAGTGGTGGTGACATTAGATCGATTTGGTGGATTCCTTCACATGGAGGCATTACAGGCAGCGTGTCATGTGGGACGATGATTCCAAGCATTTACCATATTGCAGAAAAACTAGGTATTTGATCAAGTGCACCATCTAGACCCAACATATCATTGAGCGATAGTTTTTTGAGAGAGTACTATGGAAATTTTTGTGAGTGACAGGGTGAGCCTGTCAGATTTTCTATATTTGCAAGATTTACATGGTATGTAGCACAATATGGGCCTATGATTAGTCCCTAGGTTGCTATTCAAGAGTTTGACCAACTACAACTCGTTCAGTGGGGTGCAAGAGCAGATTTTGTTGACATAAAAACTTTACTAGACTATGATGCCTAGTGCACACAACATAGGCTTGTGCCACTTACAAATCTAGACTTACTAGCCCCTCAAGGGAGGATTGGTAGAGGTTCAAGAGGGAGACTTTAGGGTATGGGGAGAATGATATATGATAGTGGGAGAGGTGGTAGGAGAGGGGGTGATGATGGGGGGGATGATGGAGGAGAAGTAGGGCTAGAGGTAGGATTGTACCATTGATTCCAAGTTAGCTACCACATATAGCCAAGGATGTTCATGCTAAGGAGATTACTCAGCATGAGCAGGATGTACTGGACATGGGTCTGAAGGAGGATCATTCTCACAAGGAGGATGATATAGCTTGATAGGAATAATGGATGGAGGTTAGTATGGATGTGAGACTCAATGATATACCTATTATAGGGGCTATCAAAGACGTGATGAATGAGGAGGTGGAGATCGGGGGAGAGGATCCTCAGGCAAGATGCAAGCCTTGTAGGCTCAAGTATAGGCACTCTAGGCCAAGGTCACATAGCTGCAAGGTTTACAAGGATAGGTGGCTCAGTTGATTGTTGAGAAAGATACTACAAATATGAAGGAAAAAAGGGTCGAGGAGCGGTCCCTTAGATTCATTGAGACAGCCAGTGGATCAAGTGCATATTTAACCCACACATTATATCAAGCTAACAGAGAGGCACATTATTATTAAGATCTATATGAGGGTGTGGTTCCACCATCTTAGAGGGAATCAAGCTTCACACAAGCCACAGTTAGAGTAGGTCCTATTCTTGCAGATCACAGAGCAATGGAGGGGTGGCAAGACCGAGGAGGTAACCATATCACAGAGAGCAGGAGCAAACTTGACCATCGATATCAAGACTAAGGTAGAATCTGCCCTTACCAAGACATGATAATGTAGGAAGCTCGGGTTAGCCTGATTTTGTATTATATACATACATATGTATATTTTGACTAAGCCTATGAGCTCCATTTTTTATAGTCATTTGATTTTTTATAATGACACATTTTTTTATATAAATGAGATGCATCATTTTTTGGTAGCGACTATATAATGTGTATGTTCTATATGTATATTTCTATATGATGGATCTATATGATATGATTTTATGTTATGCATTCTATAGTTATGTGATGTTTCCTATATGATGTATGATTATGGATTTATGATGTATGCTTTTTACTAATGTATGGATGGATGCACATGATATATTTATGCTTATATGTATGACATGATTTGTGGATATCTAATTCTTATGATCTATGACAAGATTTACTATGCATATATTTAGGATGTCATTATACATTTATGAAATGTTAAGCCAATTTTTGTATGATACTATGTGGATGATGATTCTAACAATGTAATACAATGCAATCTATTTTTTGTGTAGTTGTATGCAGTATACATGACCTATTATGCATGTGATGATGAATATTATGTTCTAACATGATTATGGATGCATGATTATGCAGCTAATGTGCTTGTTTTTGTGTGTCATAGCATGCCACTGAGATGATTGCAAGGACCAATATAAGAAATGTTAGTGAGAAGAAATAGCTAGTTAGTAAGGAGTGACGAATGGTGAGATAGACCGTCCATCCAAATCAAGACTGATGTATGATTGATAGTATTTGAGCTTTTAGTAGTGCACATTTTATCATCATAGAGTGTTTTATTATGGGACAAGTGGATGTATGCACGCCAAAGCATGAATTGAGATGATGACTTATTTTTTTTCTCCTTAAGATATAGATATATGGAAAAGTGGATATATGCACACCAAGTTGAGACAAACCTTGGAGATGCTAGTATCCATTGTCAAAGATTTAGAAACATTAGATAGGAAGTGCCCTAATTCAAATTAGAGACAATAGAACCTTGTTGGAATATGTGAGGAATTTTGTTATGACAAACCCTAAGGGAAAAACATAGGCCGCAGGGGCTCATCAATGATTACCTTGGCTGTGTGATACATGCAAAGGATACAAAGTTTGATTATTTGGATAAACATTAGCACATGCTTGATGGCCAGTGTTTTTTTGACTTTTTTGACATTTTATGACTATTTTGGATTTTCCAAAGAATATTTGGATGTTTTTGTATTTTTCAAGGAATATATAGATGTTTTTGGATTTTATTGTGGTAATGTCCTTTGATACCATGTCTAAGATGCTTTTGAAAATCTAGGTCAAGAATTGTCTCCAATAAGGTTCAGGACTAGTTATTATGAAAGTGATGAATATGGTAAGTGATTGATGCTAAATGTCAATCATTCCCAGGCCATGAGAGGGGTGAGAAAGATTTATTATGAAGTATCATGTGCTCAATTTATTATGAATGAAATCAGATAGAATAGTGGTAGATGGTAGAGTATTAACCAACTACACATGGTGCCTACTTTCTAGGTTTTCAGCATGGTACTTATCCAAAGCATCACCGAAATGGTTTTCACTATAGGACAAATTATTTCTCTTTTTCTTTTCTTTTCTTTTTTTTAATTTTTTGTATTTTTTTTTATTTTTTGATATCACACAAGATGCCTGTTTGCTAGGTTTTCATCGGGGTGACATTTTATTGAAATTTGATTATGTTGTGATCATGGTGGATGCTCTTTAGGAGATGAAAAATGATGATCGATAGATGGATATAAATTGTATGAAATAGAAGTCAGGGAATGTCATATAGTTCCAGTAGGAGGAGCTAAAGTATGATCAGTAGAATGTACACTACATGGAACTTCATACTTCCCCCGAAGAGGAGATTAGAAAACCAATGCATTAGAGCATATCAAGTTGTCATCATCAAATGTATGTTGAGTGACATCACTAAGGGAATTATTATAAGATGGTGGATTCATGAATGTATGCAGATCCAATAAATTATACAAATTGTGGAATTACGTAGTTGATAGAAATGTTGGATCAACAGGCTCATATATTGATGGCCTTCTTTTATATATGTCCTTAGTTTTTGTGGGTGTAAAGGCATAACTAAAGATTAATTTATGCTTATTTATTCTTTTGGATTTTAATTTTTCATGTCTAAGTGCTTTTGATTTTTCTTTTTCTCAAGGGACTTTTCTTGATCTTTCTTTTTCTACTTTAACCTTGTATACTTTTTTTATAAAGGCTTTCTCTTTCTTGACTTTTGGATTACAACCTTATGCTTTTGCATTAACACTTATTGATCCAAGTCTAGGAGATGGATGATAATGGATTAATTTGATGGCATGGCAAAGATGTATGATTCATGTGTAGGGTAAGTGATGTTATCAACATATTCTTCAAAGCTATCCTTTTTAACACTACTAATACCCAAGGAAACCCAATTGCCATCAATGAGTTGGTAGGAAATATTAGTAGAAGCAACATCTATAGATGCATACTCTAGCTCAGGATGCTTGAGAGAAAAATATAGTAGCCCATGCATTGGAATAGAAGGAATATGATCTTGGAGTAAAAAAGGATGCTTTGGGATATCCTTCATATGATCATTCTAGAAAAGTGGGTTATCATAGATGTCTTCATTAAACATGGGCTTATCATGAACATAAAATTCTTGGGATGTAGATGGTAGTGGTTCAAGCTTTGGAAAACAAGCTTGTAACTCATATTCTCTGACTCCAAGATCTTTGACATTAAGCTAGATTTTTGGGGGAGTAGGAGATATGGGTAGTACTAAAGGCTTATCTGCTATAGAGGAAGATGGTAAGTAGTGTTGTTAAAACAATGCTCTAGTAGGCTAGGACTTCTTTGTGAAAGTTTGTAATGCTCAAATGGATTCAAATCCATCAGTATAGTCACTTAAGTTCCATTTTATGGGAACTTGATGCATTGATGTAAGGTCAACGACACAGCTTGCATGGTATGGATCCATGAACGTCCTAGGAGAATGTTATAAGGGTCTCTAGATCTAGGATTTGGAAAATAGTCTCAACTGTAATAGGTATAACGCAGATAGGTAATATTATATTTCCTATAGATTCTCATTCAATGTCATCATATACTTTGATTTTGATCCCCGTGTTATGATCAACATCATCAGAATATCCAAATTGTTGGATAAAACTTAAACTACAAATGTTTAGCTTCACTCCACCATCTATCAACACTCGTTTGATTCTATACTTTTGGATTGATGAAAGAGCATCTATCAACAAAAAATTATCACTAAGGGTACATCAGATCCAAACACAAACTAAGAAGACCACTTTGCAAATTCATCAGAAATTCACTTTTCCATTCACCAAAATCCATCAATTTCACTTGAAATTATAAGGCTACCAATAAGCCAAATCACTTCATCAATATTCCAGACCTTTATTAGACTCAAATATACCTTAACCATCATCAAATTTACTGAACCAAAATAATAACATCATTGAAAAACACTAAACTAACCAAGTCATTCACTATTCACCAAATTACCCTTCATTTCAACTTGTTTCAATGAGGCAAAAAGACAACCATTCACTCAATCTTAATTCTAACTCTTATTAGACCTTGAAACACCTTTAACCATCATCATTTTGACAGAAACAAACCACATGCACTGCCTTATAGCTTTTTTTTATCAGATTCTCAAATTCTTGCACTCAAAGACCAAACTTACTTGTAGGTGCCAAAACACTAAATCTGGTGTATCTTGGAAACCACATTGAATCTCCATATAATAAATACATTTTTAGGAACCCATTTCAGCCTTATTAAACATAATTTAACAATAGGTACACTTGTTTTGAAAAATATATCAGAAAAATGATTGTTTTTGGCAAGTAAATGAGCCTCATATAGGCCCACTTTCAAAGCAAGTACTCTCTAAACGCATTTTTCTTACCAACCTTAAATAAATGAAAATAGTCCCTTTATCAAGTATCAAAACACAAGATCTTAAACAAACTTTGTAGAAAGTAGAAAGGCACAAATAATCATTCTATAAAACCCCTTGATTCTAGTTTCAAAATTACCTCAAAGAGAGGTTTGGTCGGGAAACATGCCTAAAACCTCAACCTATCTTGAAAACTATCTAAACATGTTAAAAATATACCTACAAAAACTCTTATAAAACCTCTTCTCATTTCAATCTCTTCTTGCATGCCTTTACATCATTTAGCATCTTGAGCTATTCATTTTCACAAGGAAATCAATTGCTTTTTCTTATCAGACAACAACTTTCACATTGTAATCTCAATTCCTTCCCCTTTTGCACAACACAAAAGCCAACTCCAAGCATCCTATACGTAAACCTAATCCACACTGAAAATAAAAAATCCCAATTGGTGGAGAGAGTAGTCATTTAAGCAGGACTGCTTAGACTCCTCAAAACCTATTTAAGCCAGGATCGAGTTCAGCAAAATTCTACTTAAACAAGAAATATACTTTAATAGATTCTCACAAAATGGATGGAAATGGAAAATAATTCCCATGAAACTTTAAAACAATGAGATTCAGAATCCCAAACTACCATGTAATATTAGTTACTGTAGGAAGCTAAATGGAAAAGAGACTAAATTTGATAAACAAGGTAATTTTATTGATATGAACTCCTTGAAGAATACAAAGATAATCACTTTCCCGCCTTAAAAATTCTTTTATAGATGTTTCCCCAACCAATTAATACATTTTCAACTTCTTTCATCGACGTATCCCATCAAATTTCCCAAAAAGACACTTAACTTCTGATTTTTTGCACTTTTTTGCAATTTACATAATTGACAACTTTTATAATTTTTTCAAAATTTTCTTTCTCCATATTTTTCCCACCTAGTGACCTATTTGTGACTTCAAATACATTATTTATGACCACTTCATGACCTTTTATAAATATTTACATGCTTTTATACTTGAAAGTTCAATTTTTACAATTTTTCCAATTAGAGGTGATTCTCCAGTGAGTAAGTGCTCCGCGACCATACAAACTACTCAACAAACTTTCCAAGTCCCTTGGAAATATATTGTATCAACTTTGCTTATACCTGCAAAAAAAATTCAAATATTCCTTGGACTTCTTCTTCTTCTTTTCTCTTGAATCTTCATTTGTCTTGGTTCCATTCTTTGTTTTCAACTTTGTCTTCAACTCTGACTCTTCTTGTCTTCACTTTCCTTTTTCCTTTTTCTATTTTTTAACTCAACAACTTCAACAAACCAAACCATCAACAAACTACCAATTCAACAAATCCTCATAATCAACTAGTTCTAATACCAATTGATGCAATATTATCTATCAACAACAACTTATCACTAAGGGTACATCAAACCCAAACACAAACTGAGAAGATCACTTTGCAAATTCATCATAAATTCACTTTTCCATTCACTAAAATCCATTAATTTCACTTGAAATTATAAGGCTACCAATAAGAAAAATAACTTCATCAATATTCCAGACCTTTATCAGACTCAAATATACATTAACCATCCTATAATTGATTGAACCAAAACAATAACATCATTGAAAAAAACTAAACCAACCAAGTCATTCACTACTCACCAAATTACCCTTCATTTCAACTTGTTTCAATGAGGCAAAAAGACAACCATTCACTCAATATTACTTCTAAATCTTATTAGACCTTGAAACACCTTTAACCATCATCATTTTGATAGAAAAAAACAACATACATTTCCTTATAGCTCTGTTTTATCATATTCTCAAATTCTTGCACTCAAAGACCTAACTTGCTTGTAAGTGCCAAAACACTAAATTGGGTGTATCTTGCAAACCACATTGAATCTCCATAGAATAAATACAATTTTAGGAACCCATTTCAGCATTATTAAACATAATTTAACAAAAAATACACTTGTTTTGAAAAATAAATCAGAAAAATTGACTGTTCTGCAACAAATGAGCCTCAAATAGGCCTAATTTTCAAAGCAGGTACTCTCTAACTTACTCACCAAGCTAAAATAACTGAAATTAGTCCTTTATCAAGTCTCAAAACACAAGATTCAACAACTCTTAGAAGTAGAAAGGCAAAAATAATCGTTGTTCTATAAAACTTTGATACTAGGCTTTTTGTAACACCAAAGAGTGAGGGTTTATTGGAAATGCATGTTGCAAACCTCAAACCCATCTGCACACTATTCAAACATGTTAAAATATACCTGAAAAAACTGTATAAACCTTCTCACAACCTTCTTGCATGACTTTACATCATTTAGCATCTTGGAGCCATTCATCACAAGGAAATCACTATTTTTTTGTCAGGACCACAACTTTCACATTGTAATCTCGTCTTCCCCTACACAAATCAACACAAAAAAAATTTAAATCATCCTATACAAACCTACTCCACTGAACTAAAAATCCCTAATCAGTGAAGTAGTCATTTAAGATTTGTTTAGAGTCTCAAAACCTTATTTAAGGTTGCATACCGAGTTCAAGAAATTCTACTTAAACAAGAAATATACTTAATAGATTCCTCACAAAATGGATGGAAATGAAAAATAATTCCTTATGCAACTTAAAAAAATAATATTCAATACCCCAAACTACTGTACAATCTTAGTGACTAGAGAAACAATGGAAAGAAACACTAAAATTTGATAAACATGGTACTTTTATTGATATGAACTCTTGAAGAATACAAAGATAATCACTTTCTCACCTTACAACTGATTTTATAGATGTTTCCCCAACCAATGACTACCTTTTCAACTTATTTCATCGACCTATCCCTTCAAATTTCCCAAAAAGACTCTTCAACTTCTGATTTTTTGTAGTTTTTTGCAATTTACATAATTGGCAACTTTTACATTTTTTTTCAAATTTTGCTTTCTCCATCTTTTTCCCACCTGGTGACCTATTTGTGACTTCAAATACATTATTTATGACCACTTCATGACATTTTACAAAGATTTACATTCTTTTACACTTGAAAGTTCAAGTTTTACAATTTTGCTAATTAGAGGCATCGAGTGAGCAAGGTGCTCCTGCACCATGGATAAAGGCTACAATATGTAAGGCATTAATATGGCAAGGGTTTTGTGTAGGAATATCCTTCTTGGAAAATGTAACGATACACTAAAAGTGTCACTTTCGATGGGTATAGATGAGGCCTTTTCATCAATAGGTTGGATATTATTGATTGCGCACTCATAAGAAATATTGGTATAATTAGATTGGTCCTTACCATTTGTTCCTGGCATTGAGGTTTTTCCCAACCCATGATTTTGTAAGGGATCTTTAAATATGGTATGACCTTTGTCAGAAGATCCCTACAGTTATCAATTTCTATCAATCCATATTCAATGAGATCTTGGATGTCATTCTTGAGTTTAAAATAGTTAGAGGTTTTATGCCCTCTGTTTCTATGGTACTCACAAAAGTCATCATTGTTCCACCAGGATGGTTTGAAGGGTCATAGTTCATAGTGTTTGATCTCTAAGAGTTGTATTTTATTTTTGTGTAGCATTTTCTTTAAAATTAACTCAATAGGTTCTCCTAAGGGCATCTAGGTTGGTAGTGGTTGGTTAGTCCTTAGAGGACCATGTTGTTTAGTGTTTTGCACTACGTTTATTGTTTTCTCATGTTTCTATGATGGATTACTATTGTTCATCATTGATGCTACCTTCACATTGATCATAGGTTGACATTTTTTAACAACCTTAGCGTCTACCATGTTATTTATCATGTTTTTATTGTGCAACCAAAATTTGTTCTTGTCATTAGAATGGTTGGGATAACTATTATTCTCCTTAAAAGATTTGACTAGCCCTTTGCCAATAAGGGCTCTCTCGATGGAGAGACCTTTTTCAGTGACCTTCTCAAACATGTTTGGGCAATGGATTTGTATATGAAACATCACCTACTTATTAATTTTTTCCACAAATATCTATACTAATTGCTTCTCTGGTGCATGGCATGAACACTTACTAGAAAGGCTTCTCCACCTTTGTAAGAATGGAGTGAATGTTTTTTGTTATATGAAATTTTATATAAGAAGTGTGCTATAAAATTTTCCATTAATTTTCTCCATGTTTGGTTGCCTGGAGGTAGATGTGCAAAAAATTCAAGGGCTTGACCTCCAAGACTTCACGGGAAAAGTCTCATTAGGTAGGTGTGATCAAAAGCTACATCCAAGGAGGTTGTATGAAACTCTCTCACATGTTTGACAGGATCTCCTTTCTCTTTATATTTATCATATTTTGGAATGATGAAATTTATCTAAAAGGGAAGCATGTAAATGCTCCTATCAAATGGGTAAGGACATAAGTCCTCTCTACCGAGTATGTTTTCTTATTTCTAGTTACCTGCATATTTGACATTTATTGTTGCAAGGTTCGTAGCTATTGAACTATAAGATCCATAGGTGATGGTGTTGTAGGAGTTATGTTTGATTGCAAATATTGTGTCAAACCTTTTGAAGGGTTTACAAATGGGTTGGTGTTTTGATGATGTAAAGTGGATGTGTATCCATGTATGTTTTGACTTATTGTACTGAAGTGATGTTGTTGCATGGGTGGTATATTTTGGTGAAAGTGTGTCATGAACATGGGTTTTGGATTGAATTAGGATGGAGGTTGGTTGGAACCAGATGTGAATGTGGAACCAGGACTAACTATTTATTGTTGTGGTGGTTGATTGAAGTTGGTATTTTGACTTTCCCCGAAAAAGGATCCAGTCCTTGCTAGATGTGTGTTTGTGTTCTACAAAGTGGACATTGTGTTCACTTGTGGTCTTGAGAGCAAAGGGTTTCTCCTTCATATTTTAGTGGGTGAATTTTGATGTGTGGAATTTTGAGATGCAGTTGTAGTGGTAGTTTGTGGTGCTGCAACATGAGAAGTAGAAGAAAATGGATTTTTTTTCTATTTGTTGAATGTTGGTGTTGGTGGGATGTTAACAATTGACATAAAGTGTGTAGTTTGACCAAGTGGCAAGCCTGTATTCAACTTTATGATAATGTGTTCAATGTTGATGATGGTTAATGGTACCTTGTCCTTGTGAAACTATTCTTGGTGCTTCCCTTATGATCATGGATATGTTGAAGTCAGTTGGAAGTTGAAGTCAGTTGGAAGTTGAGCTCCACTTTTTGCAAGTGTGAACAAATATTTATTAAGGTTAGTTGCTATTAGTTCATCCATGATTTGAAATCTCCTAGAATCTTGTGAAGCATTTTCTATTTCTTTTGGTGTTAACCCTTGTTCTACTTCATGTAAGGTATATTCATGAAATTTAGGTATATTTTGTGGCTGTGAGTTTGCTTGATCATTAGAGGTTGCCCCAAAGTGCATGTCACTAGTGTGGTTGTACATGTGATCAAATGTAGAATCCATCCCTTTTCATATTCTCTATGAACATGTGGCAACCATAAAAGATTATGTTTGGAATTTTAAATTTTCTAGATATTTTGGTATTTTTTGGTATTTTTAGACTTTTTGGAAAGACTATAAGATTAGTATGAGAGCAATCTATGCTTTTTGGATTTTCTGAAGAGATTTTGCAAATACAAAGACCCTATATTTTTTGAATTTTTCACCCTAAAAGGAGATTACTTGATAAATTTTTGGAAGGACTAATGTAATCTAATAAAATTTTATAAACCTAAAAGGAAAAATGACGGTGATTGAAAAAAAAATATTCAACTAGACTAGTGAGTTAAAACCCTACTTTTGTTGGTGAGATAAATTTGGAAAATATGAGGTTTCAAGACTTTCAAGAGATGACCCTAGTTTGATCGCTAATTTTTTTTCTCTGATTTTAAGATGCTAAGAAAAATTTCTAAGACTTGAGATGACACTAAGGATGCAAGTTTAAACCTAGGTAAAATTGGAAAGTTTTCTAAAAATGCAAGATAAAAGAAAAAACATGACTCTGTTTTGATACTCATTTCTATGTAAAATAATATCAATATTATGTACGTTTTGAAATAGGCTCTAATTTATCTATGTGAAAAATATGACAAATAATATAATACATGTACCATAAGGACTAACAAATTTGTTATAGAAACAAATAATTGCATCACAAACTACAACATAAGTGTTGTAGAATTCAACAATTATAGTGCAAACATAGATGCATTGCTAAATTAAACAAATTTGGGTTTTTGACTCTAGTAAGTTTTCTGACACATATGTGATTTTTTAGATAGTTGCATTGTAGACAAAGATATTTGCAATTTTTTGAGAGGGAAGTGTGTCACAAGAATTAACAAATGTGTCACATAGTTTTTGCATTGTAGAAACACAGTTGTGGCACATAGGTTAACAATTATAGTGCACTAGCTATGTGGTAAATAATTGTTTCCTAAGTGACTCTACAACTTTAATTTTTTTATTTTTTGACTTGAGACACTTGTAAAAACATAGAAAACAATATAGAGTAGACAAGAATAGTTGTGACTCTAACTTTTGGTGACTAGGATAAATTTTGTGTGTCTTCTTCCACAAGATCACACTAATTGGTTTCACTGGTTGTAGTGTAGAAAAATGTATCCCTATACATTTTCACACTTTTTTTGGGCCCTCCTAATTAAATTGGACTTAATAATGTCTTAATGTAGTGTTGAAAAATGTACTCCTTTACATTTTCACACTTTGTTTGGGCCCTCTTAATTAAATTGTACTTAATTATGCTTTAATAATCCCTATTTCACATCTAAAAGCCTAATAAATTACATTTAAAGAAGGGGAAACCCAACAATAATTAATGTCAATACATAACACTTTACCTTGAGCAATGTGTGTTCAAGGAATAGGGACTCGGGACCCATTTTCCCATGGGTGAATGGGTCCTCCCTAAACCTTTGAACCCATTTTTAAAACATGTCTTGGTGGTATTTTTGTCATCCCAAATTCAAATTTCAAATGTTGTCTTGTAACATTTAAATTTTGGGAAATTAAGGATAAATGTCTATAAATACAAGGTTATTTTATCAATTAAAAAACATCTAGAAAGAGGGAAAATTTCACAAGAGAAAATATTATTGACAAAGGTGTTCAAGAGTATATTTCTTCATCATCTATTGCAGGATTCAAGATCTCAAGCATCATGTCAAAGTCATGTTCATTCATGCATGTTTTTGGAGCTAACATTGTGATGTAGGTTTCAAG